>ML664177.1:41257190-41546046 GCA_007570785.1 Antilocapra americana
CTGAATTCTCTCAGTTTCTGCTTGTCTGAGAAAATTTTGAATTCTCCTTCAAATTTGAATGAGATCCTTGCTGGGTACAGTAATCGGGGTTGTAGATTGTTTTCTTCCATGACTTTAAGTATGTTTTGCCATTCCCTTCTGGCCTGAAGCGTTGCTGTTGAGAGATCAGCTGTTATCCTTATGGGATTCCCCTTGTGAGTTATTTTTTGCTTCTCCCTTGCTGCTTTTAATATTTGGTCTTTGTATTTGATATTTGCTAATTTGATTAATATGTGTCTTGGGGTGTCCCGCTTGGGGTTCATTCTATTTGGGACTCTCTGTGTTTCTTGGACCTGAGTGGCTATTTGCTTCCCCAATTTAGGGAAGTTTTCTACAATTATCTCTTCAAGAATTTTCTGATGGTCTTTCTTTTTGTCTTCTTCTTCTGGGACTCCTATGATTCAAATATTGGTGCGTTTAATATTGTCCCAGAGGTCTCTAAGATTGTCCTCATTTCTTTTAATTCTTTTTTCATTTTTCCTTTCTGTTTCATTTATTTCTGCCATTCTGTCTTCTACCTCACTTATTCTGTCTTCTATCTCTGTTATTCTACTGTTGGTTCCCTCCAGGGTGTTTTTGATCTCATTTATTGCATTATTTATTGTATTTTGACTCTTTTTCATTTCTTCTAAGTCCTTGTTAAAGCTTACCTGTATCTTCTCAATCCTTGCCTGCAGGTTATTGAGCTGCAACTCCAACTTATTTTCCAGGTTTTGGATCATTTTCACTATCATTATTCGGAATTCTTTGTCAGGTAGACTTCCTATCTCTTCGTCTTTTGTTTGGTCTAGGCGGTATTTATCCTGTTCCTTTACTTGCTGGGTATTTCTCTGCCTTTTCATCTTGTTTATCTTGCTGTGTTGTCCCTTTATTGTGGGGATTCCTCTCTATGGGAGGGGTTGGATGTGTGGTTTGTCGAAGTTTCCTGGATGGAAAGGCTTGCGTGGTTTTCTGGTGGGTGAGTCTAGGTTTCCTCACTGTTACTCTTCCACCTCGATCTCCTTGTAGTCTATCTCTTCAAAGTTGAGGACTTGGGAGGGGGCTTCGATCATCTCACCGGCGGAAGACGAGGAGCATAAGGATTATTTTTGAGTTGAAGGCAAAAGAGAGGCAGCAGATATAAGAAAAGCCCTCTAGTTCCCCCTACTGGCCTAATTTGAAAAGAAGGCTTCCCTACCCCTCTACCAGGACCCAGGGAAAGGAGCAGTGATTTCCACAAGAGACTGAGCCAGACCTGCCTTTGAGTGTTTGAGTGTCTCCTTTGGAGGCACGTGTCAGCAGAGCTCTGCTTCGAGGACAGGGGCTCTGGCTGCAGCAGACCTGGGAGGCGCAGCGTGTGGCATAAGTCCTCCTGGAGGAGGTCACCATTAGCTTCACTATAGAGCCGCCGAGCAGACGACAAACACACTGGAGAACAAGTATAACAAAGCAGTTCTCACACTGTTGGAAAACTTCTGGGGCCCACAACAGATTTCCCAGCCTGGGGATCCAGCAAAAGGACAGAGAACCCCCAGGGAATCTGACTTTGAAGGACAGTGGGATTTGATTACAGAACTTCCACAGGATGGGGGAAACATTCTAGGAGGGTACAAACAAAACACTGTGCACACCAGGATCCAGGAGAAAGGAGCAGTGATCCTACAAGAGACCGAGTCAGACTTGTGAGTGAGTGTCCAGGAGTCTCCGGCGGAAGTGTGTGTCGACAGTAGCCTGCCTCGAGGTCAGAGGCACTGCTTATAACAGTCCTGACAGCTGCGGCATGCTGGCCTAAGTCCTTCTGAAGGAGGTCTTCACTACCCTTACCATAGTTTGCCCTCACTGAAAATTAACACCCTGGGTCTGCTTAACAGACCAATATGTGACCAATATGCTACTGGAGAAGAGTGGAGAAATAACTCCAGACAGCATGAAGAGGCTGAGTCAAAATGGAAACAACATCCAGTTGTGGATGTCTGGTGGTGAAAGAAAAGTCTGATGCTATAAAGAACAATATTGCATAGGCATCTGGAATGTTAGGTCCATGAATCAAGGTAAATTCAGTTCAGTTTAGTCGCTCTATCGTGTCCGACTCTTTGCAAACCCATGAACCGCGCAGCACACCAGGCCTCCCTGTCCACCAACAACTCCTGGAGTTTACCCAAATTCAATGATGCCATCCAGCCATCTCATCCTCTGTCATCCCCTTCTCCTCCTGCCCCCAATCCAATCCTTCCCAGCATTACGGTCTTTTCCAATGAGTCAACTCTTCCCATGAGGTGGCCAAAGTACTGGAGTTTCAGCTTCAACATCAGTCCTTCCAATGAATATTCAGGACTGATTTCTTTTAGGATTGACTGGTTGGATCTCCTTGCAGTCCAAGGGACTCTCAAGAGTCTTCTGCACCACAGCTCAAAAGCATCAATTCTTTGGCGCTCAGCTTTCTTCACCGTCCAACTCTCACATCCATACATGACTACTGGAAAAACCATAGCCTTGATTAGATGGACATCTGTTGACAAAGTAATGTCTCTGCTTTTTAATATGCTGTCTAGGTTGGCCATAACTTTCCTTCCAAGGAGTAAGTATCTTTTAATTTGATGGCTGCAATCACCATCTGCAGTGATTTTGGAGTGCAAAAAAATAAAGTCTGACACTGTTTCCACTGTTTCCCCATCTATTTGCCATGAAGTGATGGGACCAGATGCCATGATCTTAGTCTTCTGATGTTGAGCTTTAAGCCAACCTTTTCACTCTCCTCTTTCACTTTCATCAAGAGGCTTTTTAGTTCCTCTTCACTTTCTGCCATAAGGGTGGTGTCATCTGCATATCTGAGGTTATTGATATTTCTTCCGGCAACCTTGATTCCGGCTTGTGCTTCTTCCAGCCCAGCGTTTCTCATGATGTACTGGGCATATAAGTTAAATAAGAAGGGTGATAATATACAGCCTTGACGTACTCCTTTTCCTATTTGGAACCAGTCCATTGTTCCATGTCCAGTTCTAACTATTGCTTCCTGACCTGCAAACAGGTTTCTCAAGAGACAGGTCAGATGGTCTGATATTTCCATCTCTTTCAGAATTTTCCATAGTTTATTGTGATCCACACAGTCAAAGGCTTTGGCACAGTCAATAAAGCAGAAATAGATGTTTTTCTGGAACTCTCTTGCTTTTTCAATGATCCAGCAGATGTTGGCAATTTGATTTCTGGTTCCTCTGCTTTTTCTAAAACCAGCTTGAACATCTGGAAGTTCACGGTTCACGTATTGCTGAAGCCTGGCTTGGAGAATTTTGAGCACTACTTTACCAGTGTGAGATGAGTGCAACTGTGCGGTAAGTTGAGCATTCTTTGGCATTGTCTTTCTTTGGGATTGGGATGAAAACTGACCTTTTCCAGTCCTGTGGCCACTGCAGAGTTTTCCAAATTTGCTGGCATACTGAGTGCAGCACTTTCACAGCATCACCTTTCAGGATTTGAAATAGCTCAACTGGACTTACATACTATGAAGTTGTTAAACTTTATTCAAACATGATGATTTATCTTGGTCCTTTTCCCTCCTATGGGTTTAGTCCTACAATCCTAAAACAACATATTCCTCCTGCTCTCTCCTGGGGAACTCAAATGTTTAAATCAATACTCAGAATGCAGACTTTTGGTTGTTGAAAATTTTCCAACACAATTCAGTCCAAACAACATGCATTGTGGTTCACTGAACCAAGAAAAACCCAAAGATGACTAGAATATAAGCCTAGTCCTCAAGAGACTTGTAACTTCTGTTGAGAAACAAAGCCATTTTCAACTGACTTTACAGTAAGGCAAAAAGCATCTTAAATACTTTAATTCAAAAGAAAAGTGTGCAGGAATGCAAAGAGAAACGTGATTAATTCCAATGGCAGAAAAGTGGAGAAGGCATGACAGAAGGGTTATGATATGAGTTAGGCTTGATGACAAAGTATTTTACCTGTCAAGAACTGAAAGATGTTATGTATTCTTATATGAAGGAATATTAGGAGTGATGGTAGATAGGGTAGCCATGAAAGTTCATGGTACAGTCATGGAATACTGACCAGTGCTCTTCAGTTGAAGCAGAGAACATAAGTGAGGAGAAATGGGTACTGAAAATTAAGAATAATAAACTGAGAGACTTTAGAGTCATATTAAGGAGTATAAAACTCTGTTCTACAGAATATGAAGATTTCTCAAAGGTTTCAAAGCAGGGAAGTAAGAATGGTTTGTTTTTGCTTTTATGCAAACTAAATAAACAAAAACAGAAATGTGTCTTTCATTATTCCTATCACCAAACCATAGTTAGGTCAGATAAGTAAGAAAAACTATTATAATGATGACAGTAGCAAAGAAAGATGCAAGAAATATGTTTAAGGTTGATAGGATTTAATATGAAGCTTGATAAAGAAAAGTCAAAGGTAACTTCAAATTGGATTACTAGAATTATTAGGTTGGTGCAAATATAATTCCTGTTTTTGCACTGCTGAAATTTGCTATTTGATACTGGAATACATCCTTTTAAAAATGTGGTTGTGTTACACAGCTTTTAATACACATTTCTCATTTTATGTTTTTTTGCTAATGACTTACTATTTGATGTGTATTTTATATTTATTTTAGACTAGGCATATGTTAGACAAAAAGCAAATTCGAGCAATTTTGTTATTCCAGTTCAAAATGGGTCCTAAAGCAGTGGAAACAACTCACAATGTCAACAATGCATTTGGCCCAGGAACTGCTAACGACCATACAGTGCATGGTGGTTTAAGGAGTTTAGCGAATGAGACAAGAGCCTTGAAGATGAGGAGCACAGTGGTCGGCCATCGGAAGTGGACAACGACCAGTTGAGAGTGGTCATCAAACCTGACCCTCTTACAACTACACAAGAAGCTGCTGAAGAACTCAATGTCAACCACTCTACAGTCATTTGGCATTTGAAGCAAACTGGAAACGTGAAAAAGCTTGATGAGTGAGTGCCTCATGAACTGACAGCAAATCAAAAAAATCGTCATTCTGAAGTATTGTCTTCTCTTATGCCACTCAACAAAAATGAACTGTTTCTCAACTGGATTGTGATAGGGGATTTTCTTTTTTTTTTTTAATCTTTTATGCAAACCTTTATTCAATTCAACAGTATGCCTGAAACTGTGGGGAAATAAATTAATAGCATCCTTATCTTAAAAAGGCCTACAATTTATGTGGAAAGACAAACACATACATATTTTTTCCCACAAATAGGGGATTTTCTACAAAAACCATCAATGACCGGCTCAGTGGCTGGACTGAGAAGAAGCTCCAAAGCACTTTCCAAAGCCAAACTTGCATCAAAAAAAGGTCATGGTCACTGTTTGGTGGTCTGCTGCCCATCTTGAGATAGGAGACAGATGGGTTCCAAGTTGGACATTTACAATCAGCCAGCCTCCTGTCTGCATTTTCTGAGACAAGAGCTATGTGGGCTCCAGCTGAGGAATTTATAATTGCCCTCCGAAATGGAAGTAACGACAGAAACAAGGTAAAAAGCCAGTCTTTTTCTCTTGTAAACATCTTGAGGAAATATAATTATGGCGAGGAAATAATTACGGCAAGGACAGAAAGGCAAAACCCTTTCTGAGTAAAGGATTGAAGGATCTCTGCTTCCCCCTTTTTAGGATAAGGGAGACACTATACATTTCCACAAAGGCTCCTTGGGGTCAAAAGTCAGAGGATAATTCCAGGACACAGTGAATCCTGCTCCTCCCAGAAATCTTTGCTTCAAGATTCATCTTGGCTAAAGGGGTGCATGTGCACCCCAGAGGAGAGTCCTAATACAAATTAACAGGGGGAGGGGAACAGAGCAAGATGATTGGCCTGAAGGAAGACAAAGATTTCTTTCTTTATTCTTTACCTTCTGTCTCCTTGCCTGAATTCATTTTTAACTAGTCAGGCAAAGACTAGGAAGGGACTCTAGCCTTCACTGTTGGCCCCTGTGGTCCACTGGTTAGGACTCCCACTCTGGGAATCTAAGACCCTGCTTCCAGCTATTGCTTGCTGCTGCTTACTGTTAAGCTGCCATTTACTGCTGTGCATGTCTGAAATCAATCTGCTCCACCACAGCATTCTGGATCCTGGTGAAACCATTGTATCTGAGAACTATACTCAGCAGATAGATGAGATTCACCTAAAACTGCAATGCCTGCAGCCAGCACTGGTCAACAGAAGGAGCCCAATTCTTCTCCACAACACCTGACGGCCTATCACACAACCACTGATTCAGAAGTTGAACGAATTGTACTACTAAGTTTTGCCTCATCTGCCACATTCATCTGATGTTCAGTCAACTGACCACCACTTCAAGTATCTCAACAACTTCTTTTGCAGTGAAAATGCTTTCAAAACCAGCAGAATCCAGAAAATGCTTTCCAAGACTTTGTCGAATCCTGAAACAAGGATTTTTATACTAGAGGAAGAAACAAACTTATTTCTCAATGGTAAAAATGAGTTGACTGTAACGTTTCCTATTTTGATTACTAAAAATGTGTTTGAGCCTAGTTATAAAGATTTAAGGGCTTCTCTTGTGGCTCAGACAGTAAAGAATCTGAATCAGTTCTACTCAGGTGGACAGAACTGAGTAGTGGAACTTCACTATTATCCAGAGTGAAGTAAGCCAGAAGGAAAAACAACAATACAGTATACTAACGCATATATATGGAATTTAGAAAGATGGTAATGAGAACCCTGCATGCGAGACAGCAAAAGAAACGCAGATGTATAGAACAGACTCGTGGACTCTGTGGAAGAGGGCAAGGGTGGGATGATATGGGAGAATGGCATTGAAACATGTTAATTATCACATGTGAAATCAATCGCCAGCCCAGGGTTGATGCTCGGGCTGGTGCACCAAGATGACCCAGGGGGAGGGAATCGGGAGGGAGGAGGGAGGGGGGTTCTGGAGGGGGAGCATATGTATACCCATGGCTGTTTCATGTCAATGTATGGCAAAACCAACACAATAAAGTAAAGAAAATTTAAAAAAAAAAAGAATCTGCCTTCAATGCAGGAAACCCAGGCTCAGTCCCTGGGTAGGGAAGATCCCCTGGAGAAGAGAATCGCTCCCCACTCCAGTATTCTTGCCTGAAGAATTCCATGGATAGAGGAGTCTGGCAGGCTACAGCCTGTGGGGTCACAAAAAGAGTTGGACACAATTTGGCAACTAAACAACAAAAGCAAAAATGATACTTCAATTTAAAAAAAAAAAGAGGAAAAAAAACCACAGGAAAAAGAACAGGATGTTTGCTTTATCTGACCTATAAATAGACTGAAGTAAGGAAAGGTGTTAGATATGAAATTAAGATGTTAGAATATATATTCAGGAGGCATTTATGAAAATGAATATACAGTTTGATACCTCAAGATCAGTAAACTTCATCTAGGTTATCACTTCAAAGACATGAAGGATAAATGAAGCCAAAGAAATGGCTGTAATGAAGCAAAAGCATGCATGCCAGTTAAGAACAGAAGAGAGCTAAAGGCTGACCCATGAGAAATAACTTAAAGCTACCATGTTTCAAAATCAAGGGAGAAGAGAATTTCAAGAAAACTGTCAACAGTGCTAAAATGCTGCAGAGATATTAGTAGGTACAATGAGCCTAGGAGAAAGCTGCTCAGTTTAGAAATTAGGTCATTATTTCAGATGAAACTGCATAAATTCAAGATAAAATATTTTTTAACAAGACAAAGGTCATGTACTTTTAGATGCCATGAAAAATCCAAAAATCTTCCCAACTGATAAAAAATTAAACTAAAAAGATTATTTTCAAGTTAAAATGGAGCCATATAATGGGATAACATTTTTAATATTTTGATAATTATTTTGACTGATTAAATATACTCAAGCCTCTAATCTTTGATACGGGGCTTTGAAAAACAAGCAATGAGCAACACTTGCATTTGCAAAGTATGTCAGAACTAATTCAACTTGAAGCAACTGACAGAGACTCTCTTTGACTAAAATTTAGTCCCACTCCTTTGAGCCCTCTTTTCTACTAGGCCCAGAAGTTGGCCCCTTATTTTGTCTTTGGCCTGCCCAGTTGAATCTTAGCAAAGAATCCTGCTGCATCATCCCCCACCCTTGATATCTGATCAAGTTCCTCATACCCTATATTTTATGAATAAGTCTTTGGCCTGCTTTTAGTAAGAATTCCCCCACCCTTGATGATTTCTCTTAGTAATTTTCCTTCCACTGATCACTTCACCTTGCTCCTTGGCTGTAAGCTGCTTTCCTTGTAATATTTGGAGGTAAGACCAATCTCACTCCACTACTGCAATATGCTATTGCAAAAGTCTTGAATCAAGTTTTGTTTATGGGACTTCCCTGGTGGTACGGTGGATAAGAGTTCGCCTGCCAATCTCGGGGACCCAGGTTCCATCCCTGGTCAGGGAAGATTCCACATGCTGAGCGACTAAGACCGTGCGCTACAACTACTGGAGCCCGAGAGCCCCGGAGCCCACATGCTGCAACTGGAGAAAGCCTGAGCACAACAACAAAGAAGCAGAGCAACCAAAAAGAAGTAATGTTTTAAAAAGTCTTGTTTACCATTTTATTAAATGTCAGACCAATTTTTTCTATCACATGAGTCATTCAAGGAAAGTAATCACACCCTTAGCCAATAATAGAAAAATAATTTACCATACAATTACAAATGAAAGCAAGAGTTCAGCAGAACATCCATATGACTGACAATGATAGATCTTGAAGTATAAAAAGATTTCCTAATTTTTTTATACAAAACGATTTTTTAAAAAAGGCTTTCCTCTCAAAATAAAGACAGTAGTGCTGAAAAACTAGGAACATCAAATTAATTGCCTATTCATGCCAGGATTTATGTGTCAGAATATTTGGTAACAATGGAATAAAAATGAGAGGGAAAGCAGCTGGTGAATAATTAGTAGCCAATTCATAAATTATAAGAAAAAATAAATACAAACAGTGCTTGATACCCAAGGTCCTCTACTCGGTCAACAAATACTTATTTAAGGCTTGACACTGAGAGTGAATAAAACAATAATACAAACTCTATGATTTAAGAGAAACTACATGTACAAATAAAATATTATAAATAATTATAATACAAAGATGAAAGTGGTAAGTTCATCCAAAAAGGGCACAAGATAAAGTGTTATGAGAGTTCAGAGGAAGGAGAGATGATTTCTCACAGGAAGGCAAGAAAACATTTCATGGAAAGCAAGCAGTATGTGACTTAAATCTTCAAAGATGACTAGGGTTTACAGGGAGAATAAAAGAGAAAGGCATTCCTTCTAGTGTTAAGAAGTAGCATAAGCAAAAGCCCAGGGTACGCCCATTCCTGTAACCACAGAAAAGAACAGAAGAAGTTAACACTTAGGCCTGTGCTGTGGTTGACTAAACAGCATCCCTCAAAAGTTCATTATCACCTGGAATCACAGAATGTGACCTCACTTGGAAATAGGATCTTTGCAGATGTAATGAATTAGGGCTCTAGTTTAAAATCATCCTAAACTTAGACTGGGCCCTAAATCCAATGAGTGGTGTCTTTAAAAGAAGGGAAGAGGACACAGACACACACACACACACACAGAAGGCTGTATGAAAACAGAAGCAGAAACTAGAATTATGCTGCAACAAGTCAAGCAAAGCCTGGGTTCATGAGAAGCTGGGAGAGGCAAGGAAAGATGCTTCCCTGGGATCTTCAGAGGGAACATGGTTCTATTAACACTTTGATTTCAGCTTCTAGAACTGTAAGAGAGTAGATTTCTGTTTCTTCAGTTTATGGATTGTGTTAATTTGTTACAACACCCCTAGGGAACTAACATAGCTTGGTTAAGAACAGTTGGTAGAGGGCTGCTGTGAAATAAGTGATATTGATCCCAGTTCTTGCTAATATTTTGTCTTTGAGGAAATTTCTTTAATTTCCTGAGCAACAGGAATGTCTGATGCAGAGCTCCTAAATCCCCCAGAATTTTTTGGGTGACAGGAATCTTTTGTTCTGATGCCTGAAGTAACTCTCGTTAGGTTCCTGGAAAGGGACTGGTCGCTAGAAAGGCCAAGCCATACACTAGAAACTTGGAACTTTCAACCCCATTTCCCCCCATTCTCTGTAAAGAAGAAAAGATACAGAAACACAGTTAATAACTGATAATGCTTATGTAACAAAGCCTGCATAAAAATCCCAAAGCACAGGGTCGGGAAAGCGTCTAGACACATCTACATGCCAAGATGGGGGCAACACAGCTCCCTATGGACAGAAGCTCCTGTGTTTGGGACCCTCCCAGATTCCGTCCTATTTATCTGCTCACCCAGCTCTTTATCTATATCTTTTAATACAGCTTTTATTATATAATAAATCAGTAAAGGTAAATGTTTCCTGAAGTTCTAGTAAATTACCAAACCCAAGGAGAGGGTCATGGGAAGTCTCATTTATAGGTGGTCAGTCAGAAGCACAGGTCATAATCTGGACTTGGTATCTGAAGTGGGGAGGGCAGAGGGGCAGGCTTTTGGGACTGAGACCTAAACCTGTGGGGTGGGTCTGTGCTAACCCCAGGCAGATAGTGTCAGAACTGAACTAAAGTGCAGGACACCCAGTTGGTGTCCATGGAACACTGGAGAATTGCTTGGTGTAGGGGGAAAAAACTCACACATTTGGAGTACAAAAGTATTCAATGAGTAGACGAAAAAAAGTTTTATCTTTTTCAGTTATGTACTCAAGCCTCCAGCATTTCATGTTATTACACTTTGGAAAAAAAAATAAGCCACACTGATAACAGGCATAATCTCATATTACCAGGCAATTGTATTAAAAAGTGAACAGAGCACAATGAAACGCCATTACTTACAATGTGTGACTCCAGCCAGAGTTTGGTAGAAAGTGGGAGTATCACTATCATCAGTGAGGGTCACATATACACCTCCAGACAGTAGCCAACGAGAGAAGGTAAAAGCATCTTTGTTTAGAAGAAGCCAATTTCTAAACTTTTCATAGTTTACCTTTTCACCCTAAAATTAAAACAAGAAAACACAGATTTAGTTAAACTTTAAGGTACCTTACTTGGAACTTACACAATTTTAAATTCGCATTTAATTGACGTTTACTCCCTTCTACTATCTATAAAGGAAGAATAAACTAAGTATCATTATAGGCTATATATGCACTTGGAAAAAAAACTGTTTTCAAATATAACTATTTCAGAACTTCTATTTGCATAAAACCTATATGCTAATTGCAAATTATTTTATCAGTTCATTAAAGCAGTGAATTTCTACTAATAAGTCACATTTTATTTGCTAAGGTACATCTTGCAATCAGTAAACTGCATATCTCTTTCAATACTTAATAAAAGCTATTTTTCACTTGCTTTATCCTGCTTCTTCAATACTTCCATTGGTGAGAATTAGCACATTTTAATCAATGTGTATGGAATATAAATAATCTTTTAAATTTCACTGGCAAATTAAAAACTATCCAGGAGTTCCCTTCCAAAAGTCGTCACTGAAAATGTACATTCACAAGTAAACTAGAATACAAAAAAAAAAGCAAGGAGGTTTCTATTTCTTTGCTTTCTTTCCAAGTACTTGTCTTGCTAAACCTCTGGAGAAAAAAAGTGTCCAGGCTGAGAAAAAACATCCTACGGCTGTGCAAGTCAAGCTCTGACTGCAAGACAAGAGTAAGGGCCAGATACTTCTATGAGAAAAGGCAGAAGCAACCCACATAGAGATACAATGAAGAATGACACTCAGGAGCCTAGTAGCTGTAATCTTGATGGCGCTATTAAGTGATACAAATAACTTATAAACTAAAAGAATTACTGTAGAAATAATTTCTATATTGTTAGTAGCATCCTATTAAGTACAATAATATGCTTAGCTTCATGGTTTCAGAATATTTAACAGTACAATCCAAGCAATCAAGACAACACTGGAGGGACTTCTTGGTGGTCCAGCAGTTAAGAAAACACCTGCCAATGCAGGAGACACAGGTCTGATCCCTGGTTAGCGAATTAAGATCCCACTTGCCGAGGAGCAACTAAGCCCATGGGCCACAACTACTGAGCCTGCATGCGGCAACTACTGAAGCCCGCGGGCCTAGAATCTGTGTTCTACAACAATGAGAAACTAATGCATCACAACAAAGAAGAGCCCTCACTGGTTGCAATTAGAGAAAGTCCACACACAGCAAGGAAAACCCAGCACAGCCAATAAATAAATAAGACAACACTGGAAGGCCTAGCTTTCTAAAAAGAGGACTACGGCACTCAGACTTGCTGCAGGGACATGAGGGCATTGCTACATGTTTAGAGGATCAGACCCATTTTTTCCCTCTACCCACATTTGGTCTACAAAGAGGGTTTGCAGTATAAATTCCACAAGCTGATGCACATTTTTACACATTAACATCTCTGACATTGGGATAAGTCTTATCCCAATGTCTTAAATAATACCCTTTAATTGTAACTGGTAGTTTTTTGTTCTTTATAGTAATACATAAAAGCACATCTTATTAGTCAAAAGCATCTTATATTCAGTGAACATGGTAGTTTTAATGGTTCTCTAAAGCTAAGATGTTGTTTATAAGATGCACCTTCATGTACCACCAAGAAAAAAACTGCCCATTATAATAGGTACTTGTAACAACTTCACACATAGTTAATATTTAATGAGCATTTACAATGCCCTAAGCACAATTCTAAGTATTTTTATACTCATTTAATTCTCAAGCAATAATAGGAGATACTACTATCCCCATTTTACACATGAGAAAACCGAAGCTCCAAAAGCTGTGTGTTCAAGGTTATACAGTGGCAGAGACAGAACTGAACCCATGCAATCTAGGATCCAAAGTCTCTATATATACTGCCTGGCAACTTCGTGAAATACAAAGCGACCTTTCAAATCTGCTTGCCCATTAGGATCACTCCATATAACTGGCAGTACTAAAATTCCATCTGTCAAACCTGACTTTCTATGTTCTTGAGTCATGGCTCTAAATTAAGGAAGCAAAACAGAAATCTCCTTTTATAAACTGTCACAATAGCAGTCTAGAAATAAATTTCCAGCACTCTAAAAGGCAATTAAAAACAAACAAGCTTCTGAAATTGATACATCTTTGAAAAACAATATAAAGTATGAATTCCCACCATGAGAATCAACAACCAAAAAAATAAAATAAGAAAAAAACCAATGTAACTCCCATGTGGATTTCCTTCATCTCAAGTTACTGGAAACATGGTAACTCAAAAAACAAGAGTGTGGATCATATCACATACCTTACTCAAAAATTACGTAGGTAAATACATCAAATAGTTGAATTAGGTAAAATTAGCCCATTCACAGTCTTTTTCTTCTTTAAACAACCGTAAGTACCTAATAATGCAAATAGCTATATACATGAGTATCCCCAGAACTTGGCCTCTTATTTCTTTGATCTCCTCTCTTCCAAAGACCTTGCTTTTCATGTAAGACTTCCCTAGCCATTTACTATCATAGTCATTTCCTTAAAATTCCTTCTGCGAATGTCCCTTTTATAAGCTGCTCCTAACCATCCTATAAAAAATACCTACACCTGGTCATTGCCTCCCTATCACCACCTATCTCCTGCAGTCTACTTAATTTTTCTGTATAGCACTAATTATTATCTTAGTATACGTACTTGCTATTGTGCCTAAATTTTAAGAGAATTGGGTGGCTAACCAAATTAAATCCCCATCTATAAAACAGGAATGTCTGCATAAACCTTACTAAAATGAAAAAAATACACATTCTCCCCTAAAATAAGTAAACCACTTGATATCTCTGTGAAAAATCCAATTTATCAGGCCTGCAAAGATTAGACAACTCTTGTTTTTTCCTAATAAAATTTGGCCAGCAAATTTTAGAGAGGAAAAACAAAAAACATGATCTTGTTTGTCTTGAGGTACTGAAATACCATCAAAGCAACTTCCAATCAATAAGACAGAACCAAAAATGCAGGAAGACAATCATTCTAGCACCAAACATGTAGAATTGCTGAGTAAAATATAACACCATAACTACCACCAAAAACTGCTTACCCAAGCTAAAAACCAAGAAAGGGAAATCTCCAGATGCTATCAACACAGAAAAAACTTAAAACCAGAGCAATGAAAAGCTAAAGCCAGAGAGTCCAAACAGATATTAGAACCAGATATACGCACATGGCTAGAGTATTAATAATCAATGCTTATGTAGCTAGGAAGGTGACTAACTAAACTGAATAAGAACACTGAATAAAACCAATAGCAATGAAAGACTCTCACATCTATGAAATGGAAGTGGATCAAATGACCACAAGAAATTACAAAGCATTGAGTGCTGCAGGAAAGATCAAAAACTTGTAAAAGAGCTTTATTTTGCCACCTCTTGGGACTCTTCCCATGTGAGCAGACCTCTGAAAAGAAATTAAAGAAAAATTTTCTCTGCTAAAGACACACATTTTCTGTTGTTAAAATGTTTTTACAATGAAAATAGGAAAATGACCAATTTTTAAAACCCAAATATTTCACTATGCAAACCAATTTAAAAAATAAACTATAACACGCATTTATGATAAAATAGGCATTGATGGATCACAGAGGTCACCTACAGCTCAAGGCCAATAAGTGCTATTTCTATGTGCTCATGATGAAAAGCAATGAAGAGCACCACAACTTAAGCAATGCTCAGGTGTCTGCAGGATCACCTGAGTGTGTGTGTGCGTGCTGGTGTGAGAGTGGGGGAGTATGTTTCATTACACCATAAATAGAGATAGTTGCCTTCACAGTAGAACTGAGAATTTTCAGCTTCACAAACATAGCAGTAGTAAATGTCATGGACCTTTGAGCCTAGCATGCAAATCATTAAAAAACTTCAACCATTAAATACAAAAATGTCAAGAATATGCCGCACATAAACGTCTATTCATCACAGCTAAACTCATTACACAACTAAGATTTAATACTCTGTCCACGGGTAGGGATACAATGTAACTCTTTAAATGTACCTCTGAGAAACACTTCCTGAGTGTATCTGGGACTTTACCATCCACCACATGAAGCATTCTTTCCATTTCTTCCCGTATAACATAGCTCCCGGATTCACTTGCGAAAAGACTAAAAATGTCTAGGAAAAAGAAAGAATGAATTAATTTTATCATAGATTAAATGTACCCTGGTGGATATAGGGAGGAAAGAGAAAGGTAACAATTATTGAGTGACTACTAGTGCCAAGCGTTTTATAAATATACAATTTATCTCTTAAAAAAAAAAACAATGCTAATTACAACAGCAATGTGGTATCTTTTCACATACCAAATTTGCAAAAAATGCTTAAGTGTGACAATACAAAGTGTTAGCAATAAACTAGGATAAACTGGAACTCTTATATACTGTTAATGAATATATATTACTGTAACACCTTGGAAAGTATCTTGCCAAAATGTAAAGATGAAGATTTATGCTAGAAGTTCAATTTCTAGGCAACTCCACCTCCACTTGTGAAAAACTCTCATACATATCTGCATGAGGTACAACATACACTGAAGCAATCTTTCTAATAGCGAAATTCAGGGGGAAAAAAAAGATAAATGTCTACCAACAAAAAAGTAGGTAACCTGAGACACACACACAATGAAATACTATATAGCAATTAGAATAAAGGAATTAATGTTCCAACATGAGTAAATACCAATAATCTTTAGTACAAAAAGCAAACTGAAAAATCTGTACAGTATACCATTTATTTGGCTTGGCCATGATCTTTAATTTTGTCAAAAAAAAAAAAAACAGATCTGGGACAAATATGACACAATGGTAAGAAATAATAAAATTGGGTAGAAGTATGTATTATGTTTGAAACACTGCTGTTAACAGTTGAACTGTATCCGCCCAAAAGATATGCTGAAATCCTAATCTCCAAATACCTGAGAATTTGAATCTATTTGGAAACATAGGTGATCGAAAGAAGAGACATTCATTCTATTCCTCTGAAGGCCCACTGGGTTCCTTGCCTGCCCACCCACATGCCATGGCTGATTCCATTAGGGGGAATATTTGCTGGAAGGCTGTGACCCATCTGTTATGGATTAAATTATACCCCCCTCCCCCAAAAATGTTGGAAGTCTTAACCCCAGTACCCATGAATGTGACTTTATTTGAAAAAGGGTCTCTGCAGATAAAAATCAAATTAAGATGAGATTATTAGGGTGGGTCCTAATTGAATATGACTGATTATAAGAACAGAAGATAGAAACAGTGGGAAGAAAGCCATGTGATGGGATAGTGAGAGACTGGAGGGAAGCAACTGGCAAGTCAAGGATCACCAAACATTGAGGGTTACCACTAGAAGTTAGGAAAAAGGAAGGATTCTTCCCTGCAGATTTCAGAGAGAACAAAAATCTGCTAGTATCTTAATTTTGGACTTCTACAATTGTGCTCATATTACATGCTAGCAAGGTAATGCTTAAATCCTTTAAGTTGGGCTTCAGCAGTACGTGAACCAAGAATTTTCAGATGTACAAGCTAGGTTTAGAAAAGGCAGAGCAACCAGAGATCAAATTGCCAACATTTGTTGGATCATGGAGAAAGCAAGGGAATTCCAGAAAAATATGTACTTCTGCTTCACTGACTACACTAAAGCCTCTGACTATGTGGATCACAACTCAGCAACTAAATAACAACACAAACGTGTTGTTCATTGTTGAGTCACTAACTCATGTCCAACTCTTTGTGACACCGTGGATTGCAGCACGCCAGGCTTCCTGTCCTTTACTATCTCCTGGAATTTGCTCAGACTCAGGTCCACTGAGTCAGTGATGTTATCTAATCATCTCATCTGCGCCCCCTTCTCCTCTTGGCCTCAATCTTCTCCAGCTTCAGGGTCTTTTACAATGAGCTGAGTTCTTCACATCAGGTGGACAAAGTATTGGAGCTGCAACTTCACCATCAGTCCTTACAATGAACAACCAGGGTTGATTTCCTTTAGGATTAACTGGTATGATCTCCTTGCAGTCTAAGGGACTCTTAAGAGTCTTCTCCAGCACCACAGTTTGAAAGCATCAATTCTTTGGTGCTCAGCCTTCTTTATGGTACAACTATCACATTTGTACATGACTGCTGGAAAAACCAGAGCTTTGACTATGAGGACTGTTGTTGGCAAAGTGATGTCTCTGCTTTTTAATACACTGCCTAGGTTTGTCATGGACAACTGCACTCATCTCACATGACAGCAAGGTAATGCTCAAAACCCTTCAAGCTAGGCTTCAATAATACATGAACTGAGAACTTCCAGATGTACAAGTTGGATTTAGAAAAGACAGAGGAACCAGAGATCAAATTGCCAACATCCACTAGATCATAGAAAAAGCAAGAGAATTCCAGAAAAACATCTACTTCTGCTTCAGTGACTATGCCAAAACCCTTGACTGTGTGGATCACAACAAACTGTGGAAAATTCTTAAAGGAAATGGGAATACCAGACCACCTTACCTGTCTCCTGAGAAATCTGTATGCAGGTCAAGAAGCAACAGTTAGAACCGGACATGCAACAATGGATTGGTTCAAAATTGGGAAAGGAGTATATCAAGGCTGTATGTTGTCACCCTGTTTATTTAACTTATATACAGAGTACATCATATGAAATGCCAGGCTGGATGAATCACAACCTGGAACTAAGGATTGCCAGGAAAAATATCAACAACCTAAGATATGTAGATGATACGACTCCATCGGCGTGGTAGAGCGGAAATACAGAGGAACAAAGTGGAACTACAGAGCTTCTTGATGAGAGTGACACAGGAGAGTGAAAAAGCTGATTTTTAAAATCTGACATTCAAAAAACTAAAATCATGGCATCTGGTTGCATAGCTTCATGGTAAATAGATGGGGAAAAAGTGGAAACAGGGACAGACTTTATTTTCTTGGGCTCCATTTCACTGTGGACGGTGACCGCAGTCACAAAAGTAAAAGACACTTGACTTTGGAAGAAAAGCCATGACAAACAACTACAACAAATAAGCACACGTGAAATATGTTTGGTTTTCTCCTGTTAATCTGTCTTAAATCAACTTTATTACTAAATCAGCCAAAGAACCTACAAAGGAAGTTTTTTCTGCTGTTTCACAGTACTTTATTCCTTCTTACTGTCAAGCAATATTCTATTGCTGGTTATGTTACATTTTATGATACATGCATCAGTTGATGGGCATTAGGACTGTTTCCATTTTGTAACCATTATGAACATGCTGTTATGAACTATTTTTTTTTAAATAAATATATGTTGTCAGTTTCCTTGGGTATATACCTAGGAATGAAATTGAAAACTCAATGTTTAACAGTTAGAGAAATTGCCAGTTAGTTTTCCAAAGTGGTTGTATTATCTATCGTACACTTAAGTGGTATTTCATTGTAATTTTAATTTACATTTCCCAAATAACTACTGGGAAATGTAAAAATGTAAACATTTTTTCAAGTGCTTATTGGTTATTTGTATATCTTCTTTGGAGAAACATCAATTCAAATCCTTTGACAGTCATCAAAATTTTGAGGTAGATAAATATAGTATTTTAACATTTTGAGATAATAAAAGTACTTACATTTTGCTTTCTCTTCATCTCTACCTCTTGTAAGAAGGACAAGTCCAACTATTAAGTTATTGAAGTGCAGTCCTTTGGATGTTCCACCAAAAGAACAGTAAATCACCTAGGAGAAAATAAATGGTAAGGCTAACTTGAGACATTTCAGGTTGCTGAGGAATTTGAGGCTGGTATCATCACTTTTAATAAATCTTATCTTTTAATAAATCTTATCTCCATCTCCAAACAAGGTCCTGGTAAACTTCAGTGCAATGATGTTAAATTTATCCCTCTTCTTCCTCCTTTATACCTTGTTATCACACTCAGTCAAGAATATATTGTATCTATCCTAAAGTATATGTATCACTGGCTGACACACTGAATTTTCTTTCTCTTGGGAGTCCTCATCAAACTCCAAAAAGATAAGTTCCTTGCCTTCAATAGTCCCATAATGTGATAAGAATTTTGACCAGAAAACCTCCTTCAACTTCTGTTAAATGTCTACACATCATTTTGATTTGAAAAATCAACATTCTGTAAGTGAACATTCAGAAATACAATGGCGATTACACTACAATATATAAATGCACCTAATTAACATGCTCTACACCTTAAACTTATACAATGTTGTACATTAAATATATTCAACTTTTAAGTAAAAAAAAGACATTTTTATACTCTTAAAATTGAATATTATAATAATCAGAAATGAAGAAGAAAAGCTATTCATAAGAAAGTGATGGTAACAGCAGCCACATAAATTCATTTATTCTCAATTCTGTGTTGAGAGCCTATTGTCATAACAGTATCATAATAAACATATTTTGGTCTTCTGCCAGGTTCCAAAAAAATCCACAAGGCTTCTAAAATCTTTGGAATTCACAGAGTGATACAGATGAAAGGTGGAGAAGGAAATGGCAATCCACTCCAGTATTCTTGCCTGGAGAATCCCATGGACAGAGGAGCCTGGCATGGGGTCACGAGCTGGACACGACTTAGCGACTAAACAACCACCACCACCACCACCACCATCACCACCATCACAGATGAAAGGAGCATCTTTTGTTATTGATAATAAGCCTCTTTAAACCATACCTGAATTTATGCTAATAAGGTGATCCTTGGTGGGTACTTACAAAGGTTCAGAATGGGAGCTGGTAGTCAGAAGAACTAATGATGTGATTAGAGGGTTAGAACTTATAGCCCCACTTTTCAGAGTCAGGGAAGGAGCAAAGGGCTGAAGATGGAGCTAATCACCAACATGCCTATGTAATGGAACTTCCAGAAGCAGCCCTAAACTATGGGTATGTTGAACATATCATGGTGCAAGAAGGGTGGAACACCAGGACATGGAAGTACTGTGCACCATCTCCTTCCAAACTGTCCCCCTGCCCCCACATTATCCACCATCCCATGCATCTCTTTCCATTTGGCTGTTTGTGAGTTGTATCCTTTATACTAAACTGGTAACAGTAAATAAAATGCCTTTCTGAGATCTGTGGGCCCTTCTAGCAAATTACTGAATCCCAGGAGGGGTACATGGGAACCCCTGACTTACAGCTGATTGGTCAAAAGTAGAAGTTGGGGACCTGAAACTAGCATCTTCTGAAGTGGGGGACAGACCTAGGCATCTGCACTAATTCTGGGTAGCTAGTATCAGAAATGAATTGATTTATAGGATATCCAGCTGGTGTCCAGAGAGTGATAAGGGGAAAAAACTCCACACATTTGGTGTTAGAAGTGTTGTGTGGTTTAAAAAAGAAAAAAACCTGACCTAGTATCTGCCAAGAAGAATTTGTCATTAAAATACATGATTAAAGATAATTCAAGGAATAAAACTTAAAGAGTCAACATATGAAAATACATATTCATTAAATGATATTTATAAATATATTTAATAACACTATGACAGCTGATGCTAAAAACTGTGTGTCTATAGTGCCACTGATAGCAAACTCAGCAAAAACTAGCATAGGGAGATGTTTCCAAATCAGAATATATAAAATATGAAAAGAATATAACAAGTATTCTTTGTAGAATAACTATTTCGAGTTGGCCCCTGCATAACCAGGGGAAAAAGTGATAGTTGCTCATTCGTGTCCAGCTCTTTTGTGACCCCCCATGAACTGCATCCTACTAGGCTCCTCTGTCCATCAGATTTCCCAGGCAAGAATACCGGAGTGGGTTTCCATTTCCTTCTCCAGGGGATCTTCCCACCCCAGGGATTGAACCTGGGTCTCCAGCATTGCAGACATGTTCTTTACTGTCTGAGCCACCAGGGAAGCCCACGAGGAAGGTACCCTCTATCCCTGAGGGAGGGTCAGGAAAACATCATAGCCACAGATCTTTAAAAGTTCTCTCTGTGGATGAGGGCAAGGGTGGGATGATATGGGAGAATGGCATTGAAACATGTTAATTATCATATGTCTAATCAATCGCCAGCCCAGGATTGATGCTCGGGGCTGGTGCAACGAGATTTCCTGGGGGGAGGGAGGAGGGAGGGGGGTTCTGGAGGGGGAGCATATGTAAACCCATGGTGATATCATGTCATTGTTTGGCAAAACTAATAAAGAAAAAAAAAAGTTCCCTTTAAAAGTTCCCATTTGGCAAGAGGCAGAATCAGTGAGAAAAATCTCGCCCTCCAAGTTTCAGAGATGTAAGGACCGCTTCAAGCTGAGACAGCAATAGGACAACAGAGAATCCCCCATCCTGGTACCCTTCACCCACCTCCACCACTGTGTTACCAAACACTGAGCAATTAATAACAGCAGTCTACCGCTGAAGGAGAGGGAAGAGTGTGGAGAGCTCTTCTCTGAGGTACAGTACCAAAGAGAAAATAAGATCAAAAGTTAAAGGTAGAGCAGACATTACAAATCTCCCCTGGCAAACAGCCTCTAATCTAAAAGAGGTAGCCTTAGTCTGGAATTTGAAGCCTGTAGTGTGCACTGTGGGTAGTCATAACAACATACTAAAAAACCAGCTCAACTAAAGACTAGACTGACTCAACTACTTGTGCTGAAGACTCAGCCAGGCATAAATACTGTTTAGCTCAGTCTCTACTGTCCTATATAAAACACCCATCTTTCCACCACAAATTATAAGTCACACAAGGAAGCAGAGAAAAACACCCAAACCCTCACATACTGACAAAGGAAAAACATAGAAATGGAGTTTTATAAAGATCTGGAATGGCTCAACAGCAAACTCAACAGGCTCAAGTTAGAGATTATCCAAACGAAACAGAGGGGAAAATATGTGGGAATGGGAGGAAACAAAACAGAAAATCCAAGGGCTATGAGAAAATATCAAATGATTTAACATACATGTAACTGAAATCCGAGAAGTAAAAGAAAATGGAGCAGAATAGCTGAAAAAATAAAGGTTGACAATTTTCCAAAACTAAGACAGACACAAAACCATAGGTATAAGTTGTTCAGAGAACAGGTAGGACAATCACACTTTTAACTCCCTAAAATCAACTAGACAAATCATATCCAAACTATTCAAAGCAAAAGGTAAAAAGAAAACCTTTAAGGCAGCCAGAGGGAAAAAAGATGCATAACATTGAGAAAAACATTTCTCATCAAAAACTACATAAGCCAGAAAACAGTGGAATGACAATTCTAAAGCAATTAAAGGGGAAAAAAAACACACAAAAACTGAGAATCCTATTCCCAATGAAAATACCTTTTAAAAAGAAAAAGTAGACTTTTTCAGGAAAATAAAAACAGAGAAGCAAACATATACTACATAAAAGGGTGAAAGAAAGTACTTCAGGCTTAAGGAAATAAGATATCAAACAAAATAACTGTATCAACACAAAGAAAAAAAGAGTAGGAAATAGAATAAATGAAAGTAAATATGAAATTTCCTAATTTTTCATTGGTCTAAAAGATAATTGGCTGCCTAATGGAATAAGAAAGTGAAAGTTCCCCAGTCATGTCCGACTCTTTGCCACCCCATGGACTATACAGTCTATGGAATTCTCCAGGCCAGAATACTGGAGTGGGCAGCTGTTCCCTTCTCCAGGGATCTTCCCAACCCAGGGATGAAACCCAGTGAGGGTCTCCCTCACTGCAGGCAGATTCTTTACCATCTGAGCCACCAAGGAAGCCCAAGAATACTCAACTGGGTAGCCTATCCCTTCTCCAGGGGATCTTCCCGACCCAGGAATTGAATCCAGGTTTCCTGCATTGCAGGCAGATTCTTTATCAGTTGAGCTACTAGGGAAGGAATAATAGTAAAATTTTAATGTGTTTATAGCATATATAAAACACATGACAATAGAACACAGGACAGAAGAATTGGAAGTTTACTACTGTATTCTAAAATGTTATACCATGTATAACAAGCTCAGTCTTCACATTGCCAGTCAGTGAGAAATTAATCATAGCACATAGTATTTAACCCAACATCAATTCCATTAATAAATTATTATTATAAAAACAACAGCTAATGCATTTAAATGGTTATTACATGGCATATAACTATTATTGTGTTAGTTGCTCAGTCATCTCTGACTCTCTGCGACCCCACGGACTGTAGCCCGCCAGGCTCTTCTGCCATGGGATTCTCCAGGCAATAATACTGGAGTGGGTTGCTGTTCCTTTCTCCAAGGGATCTTCCTGACCCAGAGATCAAACCTGGTCTTCCACACTGTAGGCAGATTCTTTACCATCTGAGCTACCAGGGATGTCTGGTATTAATCCAAGTGTTTTGCTTCACCAGTATTAAGCCTCAAGATGATTCCATGGGAATGATATTACTGGTGTCCCTATTTTATGGCTGAGAAAAACTAGAGCCCAAGGAGATTGAAATAACCTTTCCCAAGTCATACATCAATGAAGAAGCAGGGTCAAGATTGAAATCAAGGTTTCTGACACTGAACTCTTAATCCTTTCATTGTTCCACAGTACAATTATACACGTTCTCTAGCATATAAAATGAAAGACATCACCAGCAAGATGTATATCACTTTGGTCAAATACACTGAAGATTAAACAAAAGAAATTTCAAAGTATTCACAAACCCAAGCTACAGACACTATGTTTTTGGCATCCCTTCCTTCCCACTTTAACTTGATAATGTGGTCACTTCACTGGCTTTTATACAAAGAGCAAAATCGTAAAAGGAAAACCTAACCAAGAAAGTCGGGGTAAGATATGATTTTTCAGTTTTGCAAGTATCTATAAATTGTAGATTTTGTTTTGAATACATCTGGTTGGAATGCTGGAATGAATATAGTGATCCCTCATGCCCAAAATATAAGAACAGCAATAACTTTCTAAGTTCAAAAGTTCATTTAACAGATGACGAAATGATCTGTTCACTTCAGGCCCAAGAAAATAACCACATGCCCTGAATTCTAAGATGAATGCATTTTCCACCTTTTATTAATGTTCCAGAAATCATATGCATCTAACATTAAATGTATAATCTTTCTTTCGCTCTACAGAAGTTATTTTTAAATCAACAGTCACCTTATAACTGAAATAATTATAACATTAATGAAATATTAAGTGCCGTGCTCATTACACTGTTCTTAGGATCCATTGAGAGAAGCTGTACAGGATAAGATATTTTGATGCTACTTTTTAAAAGGCACATGTTAATTTATTACTGTAATCTGTTATAAGATCTTTATTTTAAAATCCCTCTAATAATTTTCTGTAGCTATTAAAAATGAAGAAGAATAAAAAACATTTTCTTAAACACTTGGTGGCTGTTAACATCTGGACTGAGACTCTGGCATACTGTTATACTAATGTGTAAAATTGACGCTTATGGTAATGCTCTCACTAGCCTCTTTTCAGACAATGACATCATCCAGTAAATAATATCAGTAGTTGAGAAGACTGGGGAATTAGCCTGCATTTTAAAAGAGAAAGACTTGTACTATAATATACAAAGCACTTAACCCTCTCCATATAGTTAGAAGGTTAAAAAGGTAGATGTATATAGGTGTCCAGTGCGAAGGAAAGACTGTGTCCTGTTTCAACTGATGTTCTACGATCCTTGTCCTTCTCCTTTTAGCTTCTTCTGGATATAAAGTACAAGGATATGCCACTATTCCTAGGAGAAAGCAGGAAGTGATGCATATTGTTTCAAAGCATCACTTTTGGGGTCACGATTCCTGAGTTGAAGCCAGGCTTTACTAACTTACCAGCTACATGATCTGGGCAAATGACTTAACTACCTGAGCCTTAGTCCCAGTCCTATGAGGCTGGGCGTCACACGTCTTCTCCTTCTAGAACCCAGGTGGAAGAGCAGCCCTGTATGAGAAGGCTACTCTTAGGGCAGAAGGCAGACTGGAGGTGGATTCCACTCTGTTTATCAGTAAGAATGAATTCAGCATTGATGAGCTCATGGCTTTTCCCTTGGAAACAATTTTCCCTGTGTAAACACTATTATATTTTTTAAATGATTTTGATTCACAGTCAAAAGAATCAAATTCATATCTTCAAATTTTCACTTATTTTATCTAATTTTCAAGAGACTCAAACTTTTCAATTTAAATTTTTAATAGATATTTGATTGTCAGCTGGTTTTTGTTCATATCAAAAGTTTCTGAACTATCAAATCTAGTCTTCTTACATCAAATTTAGCTGATCTAAATTTGTTAATGAAAAGTCAATTTTTCTAGAAATGTCTAAACAACAATAAACTCTTAACTGTGTGCTTGAATAAAAACAAAAACAACCTGCAGTGCTCACTTCAGCAGCACATACACTAAAACTGGAATGATACAGAGGAGACTAAAATGGCCCCCTTCACAAGGACGACATGCAAATTCATGAAGGGTTTCATACTACGGTACAGCTTATAAGTGGAATTTAAAATATGACACAAGGAATTGCCCGACAGCCCAGTGATTAGGACTCCGTGCTTTCAATGCTGAGGACCCGAGTTCAGTCCTTGGTTGAGGAATAAGATCCCACAAGCTGCACAGAACAGATTTTAAAAAATAAAAAACAAATATGACACAAATGGACTTATTTATGAAACGGAAACAGACTCACAGAAACAGGAAACAGACTTGCGGTTGTCAACAGTGGGAGGGGAGAAGGGATGGACTGGCAGTTTTGAATTAGCAGACGCAAACTATTATATGTAGAATGGATAAACAACAAAGTCTTACTGTACAGCATAGGGAGCTATATTCAATGTCCTGTAAAAGAATATAAAATAGTATGTGTATATAGAATCACTGTGCTATATAACAAAAACTAACACAACCTTGTAAATCAACTATATTCCCATTATAAAAAATTTTTTAAATAAATAGCTAAATAAAAATTTTAAACTTGTTATAGTTTATTCCTAATTTGATATGAAAATACTGTCTCTCTCCACAAGATACTTTTAAAATATAACGCATAATATCATTATCACAACTAAAAAAACCCCTCTTTTCCCAAATTCCTATGTTGAAACCCAGTGATGGGACTTTCAGGAGGTGATGAGGGCAAAGCCCTTATCAATGGGACAGGTGGTCTTTTTTTGGAAACTTGTTTATTTTTGGCTGCCCTGGGTCTTCGTTGCTGAGCAGGCTTCCTCTTGTTTCAGCGAACAGAGGCTGCTTCTCTCCGTGGCGGCCTCTCCTGTTGCAGAGCGTGGGCTCTGGCGTCCCCAGCTTCAGCAGCTGCATGTGGGCTCAGTAGCGGCAGTACCCAAGGGGATCAGGACTTTCATAAATGAGAGACCTAGGAAGCTCTTTTACCTCTTAAGCCACAGGAGGACACAACATAAAGATGGCCATCTATGACCAGGAAGTGGGCCCTCACCAGATACAGAATCTGCAGGCACCTTAATCCTGAAATTCTCAGCCTCCAGAACTGTTGGAAATAAAATTCTGTTTATAAGCTACCCAGAACGTGGTATCGTTATAGCAGCCTAAAAATGGACTGAGACAAATACTAACAAAAATTCCTTAGTATCATCAAATATCTAATTAGTATTCAAATCTCTCCAACTATGTCATTTGTTTTTCAATTTAAGATCTAAAATATATAATTGATTGCTAGTCTCTTAATGCTCTGGATCTGTAGGTTTTCTTTCTCTCTCCCTCTCTCTTTTCAGCACAATTTATTCACTGAAGAAACAAAGACATTTGTCCTGGGGAGTTTCCCAAGGTCTACACTTTGGTGACTGTATTGTCTGTCCTCTGTATTTCCTGTAAACAGGTAGTTAAACCCAGAAAACGTTTAGATTATATTTTTCGGCAAGAACCATCTCCCAGTTGGTGCTATTGTATTTTCATCAGGAGGTGCATAATGACTGCTTATCTCTCGTTCTGGTTACCCTGAGATGCACTTCTTTTCCTTCACTAATCAGTTTTTAATATGAGTTGGTTTCCCAGCATCTTTCAGAGACATCTGTGAAGAATAAAAGAAAACATACACTCCCTGAGACTGTTCTCCTTAAACCCGCTTTTAGTTTTGGCCCCTGACTGGTATCTGTGAACCTGGATTTTGGGGAGACTTCCTGACTCTAACTGTTTCCTAAATATTAAATGTAGTTAACTGCCTAAACTGTTTACGAAAACAAATGTGGTTTATGTTCAACATCTGCTTTCTTTTGGAAGTTTGGAATTTTGGCCTGTGATAAGCAGAAGGTAGCCAGGTGACCAGCTCCAATAAAAGCCCTAAGCAATGTGTGTCTCTCTGAAGAGCTTCCCTGGTGATAACATTTCACACCTGTTGTCACAACGTACTGCTAGAGAAACTAAGTATACCCCCTCTGGAAGAAGAATGGAAGAAGCTTACGCCTCATCTCCTCCAGACTTTGCCCCATATTCCTTTTCTCTTTGCTGATTTTGCTTTGTATCCTTTTGTGATAATCAATCAGAATAGTTGAATATGACTATACTCAGTCCTAGGAGCCCTTCCTGTGACTCATGAATCTGGGAGTGGTCTTAGAACCCTGTATCCAAAAGGGGTATTTTTTTTTTCTTTTGCACTTTTTATTTTGTTGGGGTATAGCTGATTAACAATGTTGTAACAATTTCAGATGAACAGAAAATGGACTCAGCCATACATATACACATCTCCATTCTCCCTTAATCACCTTAAAAGGGGCAATTTTAAAAAATATATTTGATATGTTTCAATCTCCTTACATTCATCCTTGGTTTAGCCATGATCAATTTCCCTAATCTCTTTGTAGAGGCAGACTGTTCTTCAAATCGGCTCCTGAATCCGTTTTCTATGACTCTAAGTAGTGTCTGACATTTTCTTTCCTTTCTGGTACAACAATTCTAAGCTCACTTTATAAATTTCCTGACCCAAACCTAGAACCAGACATTTTCCCAAGCATCCTGGTTCTTTTAAGTGGGAAGTTAAAAGAGATCACAGTCAGGATACTAAGGGTGCTTGCTGCTTAGGTATTATTGACTGTTTCTCAAACTTTTCAGCAGACAGATCAAGGAAAGTAAAACCAGGAAGAATGCATACTAATACTCCCACATATATACAATCTTTTCCATTTCATCTCCAACTAAGTTAATCACTGCATTAGACACAGATTAAATGTTTCAATATTAACAATGTTTCTATGTTCCTTTCTAGAGGACATCCCTGAACTAAGGTAACAGAGAAGTAAGATAACAAGAAAATAATTCTAAATGATAACTTACAAAGGGAATCTAGGGATTTCCCTGGTGGTCCAGTGGCTAAGACTCCGTGCTCCCAATGCAGGCAGCCCAAGTTCAATCCCTAGTTGGGGAACTAGATCCCATATGCCACAACTAAGGGTTCGCATGCCACAAATGAAGATCCCGCATGCTGCAGTTAAAAGAACACGAATGCTGTGATGATGATGGAAGAGCCCACATGTCGCAACTAAGATCTGGCATAGCCAAATAAATATTTTCTTTTTTATGCTCTGAGAACATAAAGCATGAGGATACTGGACCTGGATATTTGTGAGAGACTTCTGATGCTCTCACGACGTAGTCCCCCTTTCCTTGGGGACATAAGGCATGGAGACACTTCCCCATGCTTCTTGCAGATGAACAGGGCTGTATAAGGACTTCTGGCTAAAAGATTATATAGAGAAATGACAGTCTCCACTTTTGGGCCAAGTACCCAATTGCATGAGTACCCGAGCATGCCCTCCATTACTCCACTACTGATGTACAGAGCTCTTTCTGAAATGTTAAGTGCCAAAGATTTGACATTGCCAAGCAAAGCCACTAATTCAAAAAGATACACATATCCTAATGTTTATAGCATTATTTACAATAGCCAAGATATGGAAGCAATCTGAGCATTCATTAACAGATGAATTGATAAGAAGATGTGGGGTGTGTATATACCTACATATACACAATGAAATGCTACTCAGCCATAAAAAAGAATGAAATTTTGTAATTTGCTACAACATGGATGGACATGACTGAGTGACTAACCATGTACGCATGCCAGGGAGATCTCACACGCCACGGGACAACTAAACCCAGCGCCACAACTACTGAGACTGTGCTCTGGAGTCTAAGAGCCACTGCTAATGAGCCATATGTCAAAATTACTGAGACCTGCATGCCCCTGCTCTGCAACAAGAGAAGCCATCGCAATGAGAAACCCGAGTACAGCAACAAACTGTAGCATCTGCTCTCAGGCAACCACAGAAAAGCCCACACAGCAACAAAGACCCAAAGCAGCCATAAATAAATAGATTAAAAAAAATTTTAAAAATGCAGGTGTACACTCAAAAAACAAAATGCTTCAGTCTGCTTTATTTCTTTATGCTTCTGCTAGATCTTAGAGATTGCAATAAATCTTTTAGTGCTTCATATATTACAGACCAGTATTTTTCGAATTATTGAGTGCACTTGTGAAAATAGACATTTCACCCCACTATCCAGGCTTTGTTGGCAGCTAGAGTACCATTGCACCAACCTACTTTCCATTAAAATGCTACAACTGTAAGAAATTAGGGGCAGATTCATGGGACATACTAATAATTAAAATACATAAGATCCTAGACAATTTTGAAGTTCCTAAAGTACATTCCCTTCTTCTGAATGTGAACTCATCTCAGTGTTGAAATCAGACACAGCAGTAGTCTAAGATTTCTATCTTCTCGTATTTCTTATGTATGTGTGTATGCTCAGTTGTGTCGGACTACTTTCAACCCTATGGACTACAGCCCGCCGGGCTCCTCTGTCCATAGGATTTTCCAGGCAAGAATGCTGAAGTTGGTTGCCATTACCTCCAGGGGACCTTTCCAACCCAGGGCTTGAACCCACATCTCCTGCATCTCCTACACTGTAGGTGGATTGTTTACCACCTGAGCCATCGGGGAAGTGTTGTATTATTTATAATCCATTATTTCAGAAAACTTAAGTGATTCTCTGTCTGCTTATATCCTTCTGTTTATGTTGTCTTAAAGGAAAGCCGAAGAGAAATTACGCAAAGTACAGTCATTTGGGACTTTTAAAAGACTGGCAATTTTTCACTTTGCATGTTTTGCTTATTATCTGTCTCTCATGAGAAAAGATAAGTTATACAAGGGGCAGGGATTCTATCTGACTATTTACTGCTTATTTGGCACTCACTATTCCCCTTTATATAAATGATATTAGAAAAACACATTTTCAAAGATAATTATAATAGACAAATCATTTGTTTTCCCCTTAAGTCCTTTTAGATTAAATTTATACAGATACCCCTTGTTTTTACTTCAAATGATTTTGAATCTTATCCAGAAATCTTAACAAAATTAATTTTAGACTTGAATTAATCTTATGCTTCAGCTTCTCCTGCAATAATGAGATGAATGTTTAATTTGGAAAAATAAACAGTCTATAGCACTGGTAAAAGGTCAACTTGACATATTCTTTGTTTTACCATAATATAAGAAGCAACTATTTTCAAGTGAATGAAACAATCTTTTAATAATAACTGAATATATCAATTCTTATATTTTTTTACACCTATTTTGAAAAAGGATTCGATTCAGATCTCTATAAAAGTGAATTTTTATGAGAATTCCCTGAAGATCCAGTGGTTAGGACTCCCAAGATTCCACTAGAGGGAGCCCGGTTTGATCCGTGGTGGGCAACTAAGATCCAGCAAGCAGCACTGTGTGACCAAAAAAAATTGCTTCACTTTTTAAAAAATAAATGTGGACGAATTCCCTGGTGGTCCAGTGGTTAAAAATCTGTCTGTCTATGTAGGGGACATGTGTTAAATCCCTGGTCCAGGAAGATCCCACATGCTCCAAGGCAACTAAGCCTGGTTACCAGAGTCCGCACGCCTAGAGCCTGTGCTCCTCAACAAGAGAAGCCACCCCAATGAGAAGCCCTCATAACCCCAGGGAAGAGTAGCCCCCACTCACTGCAACTAAACAAAGGCTGCACGCACAACGAAGACTCAGTGCAGCCAGAAAGAAAAAGAAGAATAGAAGAAAAAAATGCTGAAAATAAAAATTAAAAAAAAAAAAAATCAGTTAGTTCAGTTACTCAGTCATGTCCAACTCTTTGTGACCCCATGGACTACAGCACTCCAGGCTTCCCTGTTCATCACCAACTTCCAGAGCTTGCTCAAACTCATGTCCATTGAGTCAGTGATGCCATCCAACCATCTCATCCTCTGTTGTCCCCTCAGAGGATATACAATAAAGACTGAATGCAAATAAAATAAAAGACTGAATGCAGTCAAAAAGAAAAAGAAAAATAGAAGAAAAAAAGCTGAAAAGTAAAATTTTAAAAAATATACCTTTCCCTTTAAGAGATCACATAAGAAGTAAAACAATTTGTTAGGGTCATGCAAATCTCACTGAAACTCAAATACAAAGAGTGTTGATTAAAATTCTACATCTTTTTTGGAAAAAATGGTTCTAAAGAAGTGCCAACCTGTCAACTATTAAACACTTTTTGCTGGAGATGACTCTTGAGAGTCCCTTGAATTGCAAGGCGATCAAACCAGTCAATCCTAAAGGTAATCAAGCCTGAATATTCACTAGAAGGACTGATGATGAAGCTGAAGCTCCAATATTTTGCCAACCTGATGCAAAGAGCCAACTCACTGGAGAAGACCCTGATGCTGGGAAAGCCTGAAGGCAAAAGGAGAAGGGGGCAGCAGAGGATGAGATGGTTAGATAGCAATACTGAGAAAATGGACATGAATTTGAGCAAACTCTGGGAGATGGTGAAGGATGGGGGAGCCTGGTGAGCTGTAGTCTTTGGGGTCACAAAGAGTCGGACATGACTTAGCGACTGAACAACAACAAATCAGTGATTTGGATTATGACAGAGAAGGTGCACGTGTATTAATTTCATAAAAGACAAAGCTGGGAGGAATGGCTAATTAAGCAGGTAACAATATAAAATCAACTTCATCTTAGGCAGGAACACAAGGCTAAATGCAACAAGATTAAATAGAATGTATTCAGAATTTTTTAAAAACTCAGAATTATAATGTGAGGATAGAAGAATAAGATCAAGCTTAGAAATTTTAGCCAACAAAGCTATGACCTTTTTGCTTAAGCTAATACAATTTTATGCTGCATGGTAGTGATTAAAGAATTAAATACTGTCCTACTGTTCACTAATCTAATTCCATCTAGAGAACAGCATGGGATTAACCAGTATGCATATTAACTATGGTTAAGGAGCAGCAGGGGAAAAGGACTTGTTCAAGGTTCCCATTTTGCAATTCAAATAGTTGAATTCCATCTCTAAGTAGTAGTAGATTTCCAATGGGGGTTCTAGTGGTGACAGCAAAAACTACGGATTCATGATAACATGCCAAAATCCCCAGTGACTTCTACCTCCATCCCTATCTCTCGAACCAGAAAATGAGGCTGGGACTAGGTCAGGTGAATATACAGATCTATTTCAACGCCCTCAGATTTAAAGGGGATAAATGAAAACCAAAAATTTCACTGAATTCATGACATTTTACATTTTCAAGGTGATGTGTCACATCAGTTTACAACATCTAACACTTAGCAAGACACAAAAACTTTAACATAACAGAAATGTTAAACAGAGAAGGATGTTTGAGATAAAACTGACCACTACTAAAAGTTATTGCACTTCCCTGGTGGTCCAGTGGTTGAGATCTGCCTGCCAATGTAGGGGACATGTGATCAATCCCTGGTCCAGCAAGATCACACATGCCATGGGGCAACTGAGCCCGTGCACCACAACTACCGAGCCTGAGTGCCTAGAGCCCAGGCTCCACAAGAGAAGCCACCAAAATGAGAAGCCCGAGCACTGCATCTGAGAGTAACCCCTGCTCACTGCAACTAAAGAAAGCTAATGCACTGCAACGAAGACCCAGCAGAGCCAAAAACTAATTAAAAATAAACAAAAGCTCAAAACCAACATGATAATGTAAAGGAAAATATAAATTAATTAAATTAAAAAATAAATAAATAAAAGTTGTCAGTTACAATGGAATATTATTCAGCCATTAAAAAAATGAAGTTCTAACACATACTACAACATGGATGAATCCTGAAAACATTACGCAAAGGAAATAAGCCACACACAAAAAGACATGTGAATAATTTCACATATAAGCAGCCCTTAAAATAACTCAAGCAATTAGTTACTAAGTTACTTAGTTATTAAGAAACAAGGAAATCATTCCCCACTTAAACTACACCTTATGGAAAGAAGTGCTTAGAATACAGAATGCATTTTCCTTTATAATCAAAGATCAGATTTCCCTGATTAACCCCATGAATTCTACCTAAATTATAATGTGGTTAAAATACTGAGTAAATAACAATAATTTAAGGAAGACTTTAAAAGTATACGACTGTGAATGTATTCATTTCATCTGTATTATGAACTAAATAAGCTTAGGGGCTAAGTATAAGAATGCAGTCATTATTTACAAATACCGTACACTATGTTGTGAAAAGGACATAAAAACACAATATGAATGTCTCAATCCATTTCTCCTCTTTATCCTGGCCCTGTGCAGTCCCCACTGCTCAGATTTTTTTTTTTTTTAGTTTTTAGTTATTTTATTTTTGGCTGCATTGGTTCTTTGCTGCTCTAGTGGGCTTTCTCTAGTTGCTGTGAGTGGAGTGCTACGCTGTACTTCTGGTACAGGGGCTTCTCATTGCAGTGGCTTCTCTTGTTGCAAAACACTGGCTCCAGGCTGTGTGGGCTTCAGTAGTTGCAGCCCATGGGCTCAGTAGCTGTGTTGCTCAGGCTTAGACCAGGGACTGAACCAGTGTCCTTTGCACTGCAAGGTGAATTTTTAACCACTGGACCACCAGGGAAGTCCCACTGCTGAGATTATTAATCAGACAAAAGAAAGCTAAAGAAAAAGTGGGCAGTTGGAGTAGGCACAGAGGAAATAATCAAGTCTCCCTACATGCCAGAAATGTCCTTGATAATACATCTATCTAAAATCACATTTCCAGAACCTAGACCACCATTCCTCTGAAGACTGATCAATCAAGCAAGATACTAGCATTCTGGTTATCCTTTTTCCATGTCTTATTCTCATCCAGGAATCAGCTCAAGTCAAGAAGTAATGAGCATGAAACTACTGTCTATTAGGCTGGTGAAAAGAAATAGCAGTTTCGGACTCTGAATTTGAAATCATTATAACTAGGCTCAAACACATCTTTATTAATCAAAATAGGAACCACTGCAGTCAACACATTCTGTCAACAAGAAAGATGTTTGTTTATTCTTCCAGCATAAAAGTCCTTGTTTTGGAATTTGACAAATTCTTGGAAAGCATTTTCTGCATACTGTTAGTTGTGGAAGCATTTTTCCTGCAAAAAGTTGTTGAGACGCTTGAAGAAATGTAATCGGTTGGTGAGATGTCAGGTAAATATGGAGGATGAGGCAAAACTTCATAGCCCAATTGGTTCAATTTTGAAGCATTGGATGTGTAACATGCAGTCAGGCACGGAAAGCTGGGCCCTTTCTGTTGATCAATGCCAGCGGCAGACGTTGCAGTTTTCGGTGCATCTCATTGATTTGCTGAGCATACTTCACAGATGTAATGGTTTCGCTGGGATTTAGAAAGCTGTAGTGGATCAGACAGGCAGCAGACCACCAAACAGTGACCATGAGCTTTTTTGGGGGAGCAAGTTTGACTTCGGGAAATGCTCTGGAGCCTCTTCTCAGTCCAAGCGCAGAGTCAGTCATCACTGGTAGCTGCATAAAATCCACTTTTTATTGCACATCACAATGCGATCACGAAATGGTTCCTTGTTGCTCAGAAAAAGAGAAGATGACACTTCAAAACAATTTTTTTTTTGATTTGTGGTCAGCTCACGAGGCACCCACTTATGGAGCCTTTTCACCTTTCCAATTTGCTTCAAATGCCAAATGACCTTAGAACTCAACCAATGTTGAGTTCTTGAGCAACTTCTCATGTAAGCTGTAAGAAGATCAGCTTACTGAAGTGATCCTCTCAGTTGGTTGTTGTAAATTTCTGATGGCCAGCCACTATATTTCTCATCTTCAAGGCTCTCATCTTCTCTGCAAAACTTCTTGAACCACCACTGTACATTCATTAGCAGTTCCTGGGCCAAACACATTGTTGACGTTGTAAGGTGTCTCTGCTGCTTTACAACCCATTTTGAACTTGAATAACAAAATCGCTCAAATTTGTTTGCTATCTAACATCATGTCCCTAGTCTCAAATAAACATAAAATAAACAGCAAGTAACAGTTCATTAGCAAAAAACATAAAGCAAGAAATGTACATTAAAATAATGCATAATGTAACCACATCTATTTAAGAATGTATTTCAATATCAAATTGCAAGGTTAACGCAAAACCGCAATTAGTTTTGCACCAACCTAATACAAGTGTAACTGAATCACTAGAAACTAATACAGAGATGTAAAGCAACTATACGTTAATAAAATAAATTTTAAAAAAGAGAAGTAACTGAGCATACAGCACTCTTTCTGCACATACGTACACTGGTTACTGGTAATAATAAACCTGGAGGGAAGTCAACAGTGAAACTAAGAGAACCAGCAAGGTGCTGTCATATGCAACTGCTGCCTTGTAGCTACATTTAAAAATATGTGGGCTCTAAAATGCCATTTTAAAGAACTGAGATGTCTTTGTGCCAAGATATTCTTATATTCCTATTTCCCTCCGTAGCCAAAAATATGCATTCAACAAACAAATAACATTTTGGGATATCTTATCATCAGGCAAATTTGAGAAACACCACACAAACCCAAACACACATTCATTCCAGGCAACAAAGACAATAATAAATAACTACATCAAACTACAAAGTTTATGCACAGCACAGGAGATCAACATCAAAATGAAAAGGCAACGAAGCAATGGGAAAAATATTTGCAAGTCATGTATACGATAAGGGGTTAATAACCAAAATATATAAAGAACTCAATAACCAAACCAAACCAAACCAAACAAAAAAAACAGGTTTGGATAAGGACAGAGGAACTGAATACAGACATTTTCCCAAAGACATACAAATGACCAACAGGTACATTTGGTACATCACTAGTCATTAGGAAAATACAAATCAAATCACAAGAAAATATCACCTCATACCTGTTAGAATAGCTATCATTAAAAAGACGAGACACTGTTGAATGGTGTACATGAAAGTTATTAAGGGAGCAAATTGAAAGAGGTCTTATCATGAATAAAAAAATTTTTCTTTTTTATAACTATATACAATGATAGATGTTTAAATTCACCGTGGCAATATTTCAAGAAATATGTAAGTCAAATCATTATGCTGTACACCTTAAACTTCAATGCTGTATGTCAATTTGTTATCTTGATAAGACTGGATAAAAAAATAACAAAGTGGTGAGGCTGTGGAGACCCAGGGCACTATTGGCAGGAATGTAAATTGGCACAGTCATTATGGAAAACAGTATGGTGGTTCCTCAAAAAATTAAAAACAGGATTACCATATAATCCAGCAACCTCATTTCTGGGAATATATCCAAGGAAACAAAAACAGGATGTCAAAGACATATATGTACTCCCACTTTCAATAGAGCAAATATTATTCACAATAGCCAAGATATGGAAACAACTTAAGTATCCATCAACAGATAAATGAATAAAGATGTGTTATCCCCTTGAGGGAGAAAACCCACTCTAGTATGCTTATCTGAAAAATCTCATGGACAGAAGAGCCTGCCAGACTACAGTCCATGGGGTCACAGAGTCAGATGCGACTGAGAACACATACATTTACAATGGAGTATTATTCAGCCACAAGAAAGAAAAGAATCCTGCCATTTGGAGCAACATGGATATAGCTTGAGGGCACTATACTACAAGAAATAAGCCAAAAAAAAGAAAGAAGCCAGAAAGGGAAAGAAAAATTCTGGTGTCACTGACGTGTGGAATCTTTCAAGGGGAAAAAAAGGTCAAGCTCTTAGAAAGTAGTTACCAAGGCTTGGGGGAAACAAGGACAGGTAGGGAGAAAGGCACAAGTTTCTCAGCTGTAAGATGAAGAAGGAGGTCTGAGAACCTAACGTACAACATGAACATAGTTGTTAATACTATTAATACATTATATACTACTAATTCAAATTTGTTAAGAGAACTTAAGTGTTCTTATCAAAACAAACAAAAAAATCCCAAGAGGTAGATTCTGTAAATTCCATGATAACAAACTGTTTTAGAAATTTAAAGAAACTGCTGTGATGGCAATTTTTTAAAAATAGAGTAAATATCCCAATTTATACTTTTAAGATACATCTTAACTCTTAAAAGGATCCATCAAAAATTAGTAAGAGGAAATTCCCTGGCGGTTGGTCCAATGGTTAGGACTCCAAGTGTCCACTGCCAGGGGCCTGGGTTGGCTGTCAGAGGCCTGGGTTCACCGCCAGGGGGCTGAGTCAAGCAGCTAAGATCCCACAGGCTGCACAATAAGGCAAAGAAAAAAAAATCCTGGTAAGAAATATTCTTCCTTCTGGGAAGGGAAATGAGGTGCCTAGGGGACTGGGTGGAAAGGAGATTTTTTTCACTCTCTGTTCTTTTATAAATTTTGAACCATGAGAATGTATCATTTGTTTAAAAGTACAGAAAGAGAACAAGAAAAGAAAGATATATTTTCTAATTGTCCTCACTGGCCATATCATACTGACAGGAATATAAATCACATAAAAAATGAAGCCATGATCACCAGACAAGACGGTTTTTCAATAGAACACAGTGTTGGTCATCTTATGAGGGTAAAAGAATTAACAGGACAAATGTACATTCTTGAAACTGCAGGTGAGTTTTCAGTGAAACATAATTGTTACCAGCTCTGGAACCAAACAGATCTGGGGTTAAATCCTAGCTCTTCTAATTAGGAATTGTATGGTCAAATAAATTATGTGACTTTAATTTGCTAGTCTAGATAATAGGACTAACTAACAGTACCTCCATGGTGCTATTAATAATAACACCAGTCACATGGTATGGTGAAAATTAAATGAGATAATTCACATAAAATAATTATCCTAAGCCAGGTACATAGTAAATAACTCCATAAATTTTAGTTATTATCATCATCTATGGGAGGCAACACAGAACAGCAGCTAATAAGGATTTGGACACCTGGACCTGAATCCTGGATCTCCTCATTAGCTTTAATACTGGGGCAAGTAACCTAACATCCCTAAGACTCGGTATCTTTTTCTCATTCATAAAATAGTACTTGCATCATGAAAAATGTAATATATACAAATGTGTAAGTTAAATGAAAAGATAAAAAACTGTGAATTTACTAGGCAAACATAATTTTTATCAAGTGTTCAAAGTTAATATCCCCATTAACACCATTATGTGGTTGTTTAAAGTATAACACTAAAAGATATATTTGCAAAGCAGCATATAATATTAATAAACCACCACCAAAGTCTCTCACAGTCATGTAGTATCTCTGAGGGAAAGATCTGGTTTCAAATAAGCAAATTACTTTTATTTGTACCTCCTGTAATGTTTGCAAACCACGTTATCGTATACAACTCCAATATTGCCAGTTTTGGGTTCAGCTGAAATAATCCACAGAAGGATAAAACGAACAACCTTGGTCACTATAGCATGATGCTCTCAAGTGACCTAGTAGAGAAAAGACTAATGGTAAGCTCAGGTCATATCTCTTTGGGATTCAGGGACATGAAATAAATGCCCTATTATCCTCCAAATAAACAGGCTGGTGAGGGCTTAATGTGGTTCCCAGGGATGACTGAAAAAACATTCCTGATCCTAGCAAGGGAAGAAGAAGAGACAATGGAAATCAGTAATGGGGACTATTTTTCAGTCCAAAAACATTCAATACAGTGCTTTCAAAATAGCAGTACAATTAAGCTGGCGGCCCTTTTTCAGGGCTCTCTTGGACAAACGAAAGGATCCCCAAACATACTTGAATGAGGGACTTCAATTCTTAAGAAGTGAAGGGTATCATGAGAAGTGCCCCAGACCAATCAGAACCAGAAACCAAAGGAACTTTGCTGGAAGATGGATAAATGGACTGTGGCAAATCATACTGCATGTGGTTCCATGCTGCAACTTCTACCAACAGAAAACCCACAGGTTATCAAGCTATCGAGCTTTGATGACTTTACCAACTATCTAGTATCCTGATTGTGGTGGCAGATATATGCACCCACACAGTTATAAAACTATACGGAATTACACACACACAGGAACGGAAAGTAAAACTAGATTAGTGGATAATACCAGTGACAGTATCTTTCTGTGGTTTTTTTGCATTTGGAAAATGTGATCTTCATGGAAAAACTGGCAAAACATTTTTTTGTTGTTATTAAGTGCTCTTTTTGTTGTTGTTGTTATTAAGTGCATGTGAATCAGTATTTATCTTGCTAAAAATTTCAGTTAAAACAATTAGGATGAACAGATCTTAATATTTGAGTAAATGTACCACAGAGAGAATTTTTAGGAAAAATTTTCTGTTAAATGTATTCTACATAATATTTTCTCTCTACTATTAGCTATAATATCTAGTTTTTCTCCTAAAAGGCAAGTGACCACAGAAAAAAAGTTGCACAAAGATCGACACATTTACAACATGAATGTATCTGAAAACAAAACATAACACTTTTCCAGTTAAAAAGAAGCAAACTGAGACTTCCCTCACTGTCCAGTGGTTCAAATTGTGCCTTCAACACAAGGGCACGGGTTCGACCCCTGGTTAGGAACTAAGATCCCACATGCTGCACAGCACAGCCAGAAAGAAAGAAATTATTTACAAAGTCAAAAAAGTAATAAAATTATACCCCACATAACAAATATCATCTATGCGCCAGGCATCAAATGGAGGACAGTAAAGAAAGAATAACTTAATTGATCTTTCTTGGCACCAACATTTTGTTGAACTTTAATCACAAACTGACATATATCTCTTCTGTTTCATGTGCCTAATTTGCTTCCTCAGCATACATCTTCATCTCATTAAAAGTGTCTTGGAACTTATTCTCGTAGATTTTTTAAAAGTCCTTTGAAATGGAAAAAGATTTATTTGATCCAGTGGTATATCATCCCTATTTATTTTTCTTAGGGAATTTTTTGGGGAAGGTGCTGTGCCAGGTCTTCCACTGTGGCATGCAGGCTCTGGATGTGCATTAGAACTCTTGGTTGCCGCATATGGGATCTAGTTCCTAGACCAGAGATCACACCCAGGTCCCCTGCATGGGGAGTGTGGAGTCTTAGCCACTGGATCAGCAGGCAATTCCTAGCAATCTTATTTCTTAAATGTAAAATTTGCAGTAAGGACAGCTCTTCTGAGAACTACCTTCATAGTCAGTATCTCTACTGAGACAAAAAATGAGCAAACTACAGTATTATACGGTTATCAGCTTGACCTGTCCCTCCAGCTAAGAGCCAGGAATGCTCAGAGCAAGCTCTTCTGAAACTTACGCCAGTCCATGCCCTCACCTACAACCTTTGGTAGCTTACACTGACCTAAACACCACGCCACGTAACTATTAGGTACAGGTAAATACTACGTAACTCTATGTGAAATGGGAAAATCAAGACCCAGTTCAACAATTTATATGAGGATGTGATAAACAATGTGTAAAGAGTCAAATTTTATTTAATTAAATCACAAGGGCAACTAGAATACTTATTACAAAACCAAAGAGAATAGGTTATAAATACCTCCAATATCATCATTAGCACAATGCAACCCACACAATAAATTTTCAGAGAATAATCACTGTTGAAAGTCTCTGAGAATTAAACAACCAAGAATACATAATTATGTAAACCTATCTCCAGTAATCAAGGAAGATTTTTTTTGCAATTAAATAAATAAAAATATTTTCAGGTAAAGTAATAAACTTGGCATTTTAGAACATGCACATTTATTACCACAATTCCACAGACATACGCCACATGTGGACTCCAGGAATTAGCACTGGAGATTTGGGGGTCCATGATTCAGCCTATCATACTCTCCAATTAGAGTAGCTCCAGTCCCAAGGGGGTGAGACAAACTCTCATTACTGGTTTTTCCCTCTCTCTGTTGTCCTCTGGGTTGGTTCTGATAGGAGGACTAGAAATGGGAGCTCAGGGAAAGGAAAAGTATGGATATTGAGAGGAAGAAGGAGTTCAGGAAAAGATGTTTTTGAACTCTTGGGTTTGTCTCCAAACTACTCATCCATGGATGTGGCCCTAACCAGCATGGATCTGACCCTAAACAGAATTACAAATTGAAGATAGATCAACAGCCAGGTTCCAGACTGTCCACTGGGTGGGTTGCACATGCGATACAGATCCAAACAGCACTGCAAAGGCTGTGAAACCCTCACTGACACAACCAAAAGAAGAGTGGTTGGAACGTGCAGCCTGAACCCATCAATACCCATAGCATGATAAAAGCAAATACACAGTTGCCCCTTGGTGTCCACAGAGGACTAGTTTCAAGCTCCTGGCAGATGCCAAAATCCATGGATGCGCAAGTCCCTTACATATAAAGGAGCAGTGGGACTTTCCTGGTGGCCCAGTGGTTAAGAGTCTGTGGGTTCAATCTCTGGTCAGGGAACTAAAATCCCACATGCCATGGAGCAACTAAGCCTAAGTGCCACAACTACTGAGCTCGTGCCCCATAACTAAAGAGTCTGTGCACCACAACTAAGACCCAACATGGGCAAATAAATAAATAAGTAAGGAGTAGTATTTGCCTATAACCTATGAAATGATCTCTATACTTTTAAATCATCTCTAGATTACTTATAATACCTAGTACAATGTAAATTCTATGTAAATAGTTGCAAATACAATGTAAGTGCTATATACAACAGTTGCTAGCCTGTGGCAAATTCAAGTTTTGCTTTTTTGAAACTTTCTAGAATTTTTTTCCAAGTTTTTTTGATCCATAGTTGGTTGAATCCTCACTTAGGATATCTGGAGGGCCAACTATAGCAATATCTCCATAGTATTTAAAGAGATTCAGCATAAAAATGTCTAGAGGGAGTTCCCTGATGGTGTAGTGGTTATGATTTGGCACGTTCATTGCTGTAGCCTGGATTTGATCCCTGGAAGGGGAACTGAGATCCCACAAGCTTCATGGCACAGTCAAAAATTTAAAAAAAGAAAAATTTTTTTTAAATATCTAGAATATAATCCAAAATTACTCATTATATAAAGAACCAGTAAAGTTTCAATTCAATTAGGAAACTACAATCAATAGGCATCAACCATTACAGATATCAGACTTACCAAAGATTATGGAGGAGCCCAAAGAAATGAGAACACTTTTGAATGGAAAGATGGAAAGTCTCAACATAGAAGCCAAATGGAAATTTAAGAATTGAAGAATACAATAAGAAAAAAAAAAAAAACAGAATTCATTTCCCTAGATCTACTGATTAGAAATCTGGGAAAACAAGTTCATCTTTTAAAAGTGACAACTCCTTAGAGACCAACTATATTATTCATTAACACCTCAGTGTTATTTTAATAAGATGACTTTCTTCATAACTCTGAGACACTATTCAACTTTGTCACAACTTTAGTCACCCCTTTTTGATAAAGGGCCTATAGTTGGCACTAAATGATTACTGAATAAAGTTTATGAACAAAAATAAATAATATCAAAATATAAGTCCTAATGAGAAGAAAAAATACGTAAAATGCGACTACTAGGTACAAAACAAGTCCACTGTTTTACAAGATGTGTTTACTGTATTAACATCTTGAGATTCAATACGCTATTTCTTTAAAGTGAGATGAATAGGTAGCTCTGTGAAAGTGAAAGGCATTCAGCTGTGTCTGACTCTTTGTGACCCCATGGAATATACGGTCCATGGAATTCTCCAGTAGCTCTGTAGAACTAAATAATATTTGTTTATGCATCTAAAAAATTGTCCTTGGAGAAATGAATTTGGTAAGTATTATATTACAAACCAAGAAAATGTATAAGTGATTTAATAGCCAATGGCATTTTATCTTGGTTCTCTATAAATTTTCAGAAAATTTATACAAAATTAACAGATAAGTATTATAAAAAATGGATTTCAAAAAGTAGAAGTTCAGAAAAGGGGTCAAAACTGGAAAACATCAAAATGAACTGACTTGGGGTTCAAAAAAGAGGAGACCGTCCCTGATTTTTAGCCCTAGAATTTATAAAGCTATCATATAAAATATAGATTAAGTCCTTTATATCAACATTAAATTTGATCAATGATTATTAAAATTTTCAAATTTTAATTTGATGAATGACTTAAATTTTCATCTATTGCTGAAATACAGAAAACCTCAAATTCTTCAGTGCCTTGAAATGACTTGAGCCAATTAAGCCAAATACAAATTCCCACATACATGTATACCACAGAATGTATAAACCTTTACTATACATTTTAGATCCATTAATATATTTAGTCAGGATACCTGAACAGTTACTCTTTCCAAACACTCTTCTTTAAGAAAATAAAAACTTTATTTCAGGATACCACTATTCAACAAAATGCAAATCAAAACCCCAATGACATACTACTTCACACACACTGGGATGACTATAATCAAATACAGTTAATAACAAAGTTGGGCTTCCCAGGTGGCTCAATGGTAAAGAATCTACCTGCCAGCAAAGGAGATGCAAGAGACACAGGTTCCATCTCTGGTTGGAAAGATTCCCTGGAGAAGGAAATGGCAACCCACCCCAGTATTCTTGCCTGGAAAATCCCATGGACAGAGGAGCCAGGGAGACTACAGTCTAATGGGTCACAAAAAGATCTGGACACAACTTACCAACTAAAACAACAAATAACAAGGTTGGAAAAGATGTAGAAAAATACTGGACCCTCACACACTGTTGATGGTAATGTAAAATGGTGCAGCAACTTTGCAGAACAATCTGACAGTTCTTCAAAAGGTTACACACAAAGTTATCATAAGATACAGAAATTCCATCCAAGGTATATACTCAAGAGTATTGAAAACATACGTCCCACACAAATGCACATGAATGTTCATAGCATCATTATTTATAATAGCCCCAAAGTGAAAATAACTCGAATATCCATCCACAGATTAATGAATAAACAAAATGTGATATATCCATATAATAGAATATTATTCTATAAAAGGGAATGAAGAAGTGATACATGTTGTAAGATAGATGCTAAGTCAAAGAAGCCAGTCACTAAAGACCATATATGATGTGATTCTACTTATATGAAATGTCCAGAATAGGTAAATCTATAGAGATGGAAAGTATCTAGCATATTCATTAGCTTAAGGCTGGCAGAGGAGGGGATGGAGAAAAAAAAGTTTCTTTTAGGGTGATAAAACTGACTGTGGTGATGGTTGCACAATTCTGTGAACCAACTAAAAACCATTAACTATATACTTTAAATGGGTGAATTAAAGAGCATATATATCTCAATAATTAGGAAACTGTCAAGGAAAAAGCTGCTAGAGAAAGAAATACTATTTCATTTAAAGCAAAGAAGGGGTATACATAGCAAAGTTGGTTTAATACACTTTTCTGAAGACTGCTCCTGTAAGTCTTTTCATTCCTAATCTGAAATTACTGAAAATCAAATGTAACTACAAGAAAGAACAAAGATGTGAAAAATAGTTCAGGATGAATCTTAACATAAGGTATTATATGCCAGTAAAGTTTTCTGTACAACTGTCAAAATACCTTTACTACTTCTGTCATTCGGAAACTTATGAAAAAATATTCTTCAAAGATAGCATACTATTAAATTTGCCACCCATAAATAAAATAAAACTATTTTGCCTACTACTAATTTCTATGAACAGCACCAATTATATACTTATTTTTAGATAAACTATTTGAAGAGCTAAACTCTAGCCAGAATATAGAAAAAAACAAAAACATTTTCAGAGATGCTACTAACCTGATTTTAAAGGATATTTCAACTTCTTTCAAGAGGAGAAAAAAAATAAAATTAAACAATTCTTAAGCCTGATTTCTCCTTCCTCTGAGGTCAGCTGCTTTGTACAGACGGAATTTTATATCTCGTATATTCCCACTGTTGTCATTAATGGTAATTTAACAACATGCAAATGATGTGATTAAAATTCACCCTCAATTCACCTCCTATATTTTATCTCAATGTCCCACATTACTTCAATAGCAAGTAAGGAAAACTCACTAGGTTAAATCTTGCATCAATTTTTTTTTTCATTCACGGTTAGGACAAAGTCCAAAAAGCACAAAAATCCACGGAATATTAGAGGAAACAAAGACAGCCTGATATAAATAGATGGATATGACATGTATATATGTATCTGCCACAATTAAAATACTTAAGTTAAAAATACATTTAGAAGATCAGTGTAAAAAGTTAACCACCGTCTCACCTGTTGGAAGGTGTAGAACAATTTATTCACAGGTACGAAAACCAAGCAAATAAAAATACAGGCAATATTTTATAGCAGCTAGAAATGGAGCATAATCTTTAAAAATTGTGAATTACTCTACTGAACATTATAAAACATGATAAATCAACTATACCTCATTTTTTTTTAAAAAAAAGGAAACTTATAATTCCAGGAAAAAAATTAATAAAAAATTAAATAATAATACCTATTGCAGAGAATATTTACACATAGTGCTATAAATAACAAATACCAATTTAATCAAAGATTATGATACAATTGTATTGGGATGGCATGGTATGGAGTGTGCAAAGATGTTAAATATCTTCTACCATTGGAAAGGAACTTCCCTGGTGGTCCAATAGCTAAGACTGTGCACTCCCAATGCAGGGGGCCCAGGTTTGATCTGGGAGGACCAGGGAGTTAGCTCCCACATGTTGCAACTAAGACCCGGCACAGTAGGGAAAAATGGCAATAGCCCCACATATGCAGCTGACACCATCCCTATGGCAGAAAGTGAAGAGGAATTAAAGAGCCTCTTGATGAAGGTGAAAGAGTAGAGTGAAAAACCTGGCTTAAAACTCAACATCCAAAAAACGAAGATCATGGCACCTGGTCCCATCACTTCGTGGCAAATAGATGGGGAAACAACAGAAACAGTGCCACACTTTATTTTCTTGGGCTCCAAAATCACTGTGGATGGTGTCTGCAGCCATGAAATTAAAAGATACTTGCTCCTTGGAAGAAAAGCTATGACAAACATAGACAGCATATTAAAAAGCAGAGACATTACTTTGATGACAAAGGTCCATATGGTCAAAGCTATGGTTTTTCCAGTATTCATGTACAGTTGCGAGAGCTGGGCAATAAAAAAGATTGAGTGTCAAAGAATCGACGCCTTTGAAATGCGGTGTTGAAAAAGACTCTTGGGAGTTCCCTGGACTGCAAGGAGATCAAACCAGTCAACCTTAAGGAAATCAGCTCTGAATATTCTTTTTTTTTTTTAACATTTATTTATTTATTTTTAATTTTCTTTACTTTATTGTGTTGGTTTTGCCATACATTGACACATGAATCCGCCATGGGTATACATATGCTCCCCCTCCAGAACCTCCCTCCCTCCTCCCTCCCAATTCCCTCCCCCTGGGTCATCCCAGTACACCAGCCCTGAGCATCAAACCTGGGCTGGCAATTGATTTCATATATGATAATTAACATGTTTCAATGCTATTCTCCCATATCATCCCACCCTTGCCCTCTTCCACAGAGTCCACGAGTCTGTTCTATACATCTGCGTTTCTTTTGCTGTCTCGCATGCAGGGTTCTCGCTGCCATCTTCTAAATTCCATATATATGCGTTAGTATACTGTATTTTTGTTTTTCCTTCTGGCTTACTTCACTCTGGATAATAGGCTCCAGTTCCATCCACCTGAGTAGAACTGATTCAAATGAATTTTTTTTTAATGCTGAGTAATATTCCATTGTGTATATGTACCACAGCTTTCTTATCCATTCATCAGTTGATGGGCATCTGGGTTGCTTCCATGTCCTGGCTATTGTAAACAATGAGGCGATGAACATTGGGGTACACATGTCTCTTTCAATTCTGGTTTCCTCGGTGTATATGCCCAGCAGTGGGATTGCTGGGTCATATGGCAGGTCTATTTTCAGTTTTTTAAGGAATCTCCATACTGTTCTCCATAGTGGCTGTACTAGTTTGCATTCCCACCAACAGTGGAAGAGGGTTCCCTTTTCTCCACATCCTCTCCAGCATTTATTGCTTGTAGACTTTTGGATGGCAGCCATTCTGACTGGTGTAAAGTGGTACCTCATTGTGGTTTTGATTTGCATTTCTCTGATAATGAGTGATGTTGAGCATCTTTTCATGTGTTTATTAGCCATTTTTATGTCTTCTTTGGAGAAATGTCTGTTAAGTTCTTTGGCCCACTTTTTGATTGGGTCGTGTATTTTTCTAGAATGGAGCTGCAGGAGTTGCTTGTATATTTTTGAGATTAATTGCTTGTCCGTTGCTTCATTGGCTATTATTTTCTCCCATTCTGAAGGCTGCCTTTGGAAGGACTGATGCTGTAGGTGAAGCTCCAATACTTTGGCTACCTGATGCAAAGAGCCAACTTATTGGAAAAGACCTTGATGCTGGGGAAGATTGAAGGCAGAAGGAGAAGGGGATGACAGAGGATGAAATGGTTGGATGGCATCACCAACTCAATGGACACGAGCTAGAGCAAACTCCAGGAGATGGTGAAGGACAGGGAAGCCTGGCATGCTGTGCAGTTCATGGGGTCACAAACAGTCAGACACGACTGAGCAACTGAACAACCATCACCATCATTGGAAAGCAAAGGATAAAATCTAAAATTAAGAGTTAGCAGTAAAGAAAGTATTTAGAAAATGGAGGTATGTATATAAGAAACTATTACTAGAAAGTGATTGCCTCTGGAACCATGATGAGATTTAAATAGGTGGGGACAAGGATTCTTGTTTTTAAATCTCTGATTCCACTTTAACTATATGTATATATCACTATGATAAAAATAATAATTCAGATCATAAATAATAGTTCGTAGGATTATAAAACATGAAGTATAAAGCAATTAACAAAAGCACTATAATTCAATATAAATAGTGTAACTAAAACATTTATTGCATATGTTTTTTAAAAGGCAGTTTTATTAAATAAAATACTCAACTGTCCAATCTATTTAAGTATATTCCTGTTGCTACTTATCCTGGATCATAATACACCTTGTATGATATAGCACATGGCAGAAACTATTAGTTATCTATATAATTCCATTTTCTTTTCTTTCTTATAATAGAACCCTAATTTTTCTAAGATACTATCATACTTGTTCAAACTTAAAATTTTTACATTTTTCTAGCATCTCTTTCAACTGGGGCGAACCAATGAGATAAAACTGAAAGTCCACAGATGGCCTTCCAAAAAGACTGATCAAATATGATCTGGGTCCCTAATAATACAGTCTTCCCTGGTGGCTCAGCGGTAAAAAACCTGCCCACCAGGTAGGAGATGGCGGTGGGTCAGGAAGATCCCCTGGAGAAGAAAATAGCAACCTAACTCCAGTATTCTTGCCTGGGAAATCCCATGGACAGAGGAGCCTGACAGGCTACAGTCCATGTGGTTGCAAAGAGTCTTCTCCCTCTGCCTTCAGTCTTTCCCAGCATCAGGGTCTTTTCCAATGAGTTAGCTCTTCACGTTGGGTAGCCAAAGTACTGGAGCTTCAGCTTCAGCATCAGTCCTTCCAATGAATATTCAGGGTTGATTTCCAAATCAACTTAGCACCTAAACAACAACAACAACCCTAACGATAAAGAGCAGCTGCCACTCAAGCCCTAGAATACCTACCCTTGAAATTCTTTTACATAAAAGAAAAGAAAAAATTAATATATTTAGTCACTGGGGATTTTAGGTGGGAGAGGGTGGTTTATTATCTATCAATAATAAAGCCTGTATGTCAGCCCATCTATCCTTATCACTTGATTTTAAGGTCCATATTTGAAATCATGGTTTATTTTCTCATTCTGTTGAGACTTAATACTTGTGGTAAGTCACATGGTATTCTTGGATCTCAGTATGAGATATTCTGTAAGATGCCTCTCTCCTTGAAATTATCCTAAAGAATCACCAAAGAAAAGTTCATGCACAGAATATAGAATAGTTTGTAAGTCCTATCTCCCCAAACATATTTAACCAAGTTTTGTGACACAAGTCTGGTTAATTTTTCAGGATATTCTAAGAGACAGATATTAATTTTATTTATATAGATTACTATCCTGTCAATTTACTTAATTGTTAAAGAATAAATTTTGAAATTTATTATTAAAGGGAAAACATTAAATATTATTTTTGTAAAAAATTAAAACATGTTAGTTGCTCCATATTCTTGGTATATTTATTTCATTAATATTTGTCCTACAATCCATTATTTTTCATGTTAAGAATTATCCCAGACCTGTGTCAGATATATATCCCACGAAATTGTTGACTGTTATATGCTAGTCATAAATCCATGCCATTAAATGTTTATGTAAGAGTCAGAAAGTAAGTTACTAATAAATATTCTTTTCAAATATACAGAATAGAAAATTCATTATCTTCTCTCTTTTCCTAAAGTCCTAAAGCAAAGGAGCCTTGCCTAAACAAAACATTCAGAATACCTCTGTACATTACTTATTTTATATCTCACAGACTGTCAGACCAATACCCAGGAATGACTTAAAAAAACACCAGATTATTACCTCTGTCTTAAGTAAATTCCTGCTGCCACCACAGTGGATGGCAAGTCCTGAGATTCAGTTTATACCCTCCTTTCTCATCTCTGAAGATATCTTGCCTCCTGAAGTCTATTCAAATACACAACTACAAGAGACTCAGTATAAACTACAGTGTCACTAGACATCAGTGAGGTAAATTATTGGTATATCCTCTCAATGAGCTTGGCCTTGATTTAATATAGTTAAATATTATCTTTGAAGTTCTGGGTTGTAACTCCCCTTCTACTTACTAGCTTCCTTTAAAGCAAATATTTGTTCCTTATAACTCATCTATTCTTATCCGAAGGAAGAAATGGAATTTTCCGTAAACCCACTGATGGCTGAAGAAAGAAACCTGTTAATATGCTACAAATTCAACTAAGTTTCAAGTGAAAATTGTTCTCCCTGGAGTTAGTATTCCTGAATTCTGTCTAGGGAGATTTCTTGGCTAGCTTTCTTCTTTGCTGTTCCACATCTTGATCCATGATGTTAAGACTGGATCCCGGTTGCCACACTGGCTCCCCCTGTCTGTCCTTATCTACTTTATTATCCATACTTTTCTTAGAAGCTAATTATCCTAGAGCTTTTATGATCAATGATCTCATTTTAGAATTGCCTTGCTGTAACTTTTATTTTCTATAAGTTTAATTTAACCCGTGACTTTAAATTAGGGGGAAAAGGTAGAATTCCAAATTTATCATTGGGAATTCCTTCCTTTCACTGCTCCAACTTTCCCAGAATAACTTAGCCCACAACCTTCTTTCCTCCAATTCAGGCAGATCTCAAAGTCAACAGAAGAACATCACAATTTAACTGCACTTCAAACTCTTCTAATTATAGTCAAGCTGGTCATAAACCTATAAATTCCTACAATGATTTCGATGAAAGGTTTTAGAGGTTCTTTTGCCTCAGAACTTAAACGACTAGTAGAAGATCATGAAGTAAATAATAAAGTTAGAACTAAAACCCAAATATCCTAACAAAGAATGAAAAGGAAGTCATATATCTGTCAATAATCAATTTTTATATTTCTGGCTCACTTTTCTAAGTAGATTAAGTATTCTTCCTGAAAAGCTCAAAAAGTACATCCAATTAAATGTTTTACAAAGCTTTTGAGGAATAACTCAGATACAATTACCCTCACATATTTTATGTGTACAATTTATCCATTTTGTCATATGTCATGCCATATCATTGAAATCATCACCACAATCAAGCAAAGTATCAAACATTTCTATCACCTCGGAAGTTTCTTATCCCTGAGGAATTATCCTTCCCTCTCTTTCCTCCTGCACCAGCATCAGTACCCAGTCTCTAGGTAAGCTTCATTTCATGACAGACTGTATTTTAAAGAATTTTATATGAATGGAATCATAGCACGTGCTCTATTTTTACCAATTGTTTTCATTTAGCATAATTATTGTGAGATTCACTCATACTGTTGAGTGTACAATAATCTTCCTTTTTACTGCTAAGTCATTGAATATAATTTTACAAAGTAGTTAAAAGAAAAATTCCTTGTGGACTTCCCTGGTGGTGCAGTGGATAATAATCTACCTGCCAATGCAAGGGGACACAGATTTAATCCCTGGTCCAGGAAGATTCCACATGTCACTGAGTAACTAAGCCCCTGTGCCACAACTACTGAAGCCCACATGCCCTAGAGACCACAAGCCACACTACTGGGCCCACCTGCACCACTACCAAAGCCCATACACCTACAGCCCATGCTCTGTAATAAGAAAAGCCACCACAACGAGAAGCCCTAAACCAAAACCAAGAGCAGCTCCAGTCTGCCATAACTAGAGAAAGCCCACACCCAGCAAAAAATACTCAGAGTAGTCAAAAATAAATAATTTTTTTTAAAAAAAGGAATCAATAGTCCTAAAAAAAAAAAAAAAAGAATACTCGTGGGAAAAACATACTATATTTATAATGAGCAGAATGAACATTTTAAATATGCTTCTGTTTTAAAAGGAAGAATGTCAAAGACTGCCTAATGAAGAAATATATTCTACGAGTATCAAACTCTCAGGAAAAGTAAGAATAAATTAAAGACTTCAATAATTTAGCTTTAGCAGCCAAAAATATAGGACAAGACTTCTTTAAAATATATTCCCTGAAAGTTATTAAATGTACATTGCTGAGAAAAGGTAACTAATATGGGAGAAAATACAGTGATAATATACTAGTGTACATATTGTAACTTATTTATTATACACTATTATTTTGAATTCATTTCAAAAACATTTTATACATTCACAATCATTTTACAACAAATAACTATTTTAAATAATGAGAATAAATGAGACTCTTACTAAAAACAACACTGTAAAAGAAAGGATGGACTAAGGACTTCCTTTTAAGCCATATACATAAACATTTTTCAATAAATAACTTGTTATCCTGTATTAGTTTGTGTGAATATAGGAGGATACACTGCTGTTTATTCAGGCCATTTATTTCCTGAGAATATACCCTTGAAAGTCTCAAAATTGAGTGAAATGTTCCTTAATTGCAAAGTTAACCCTAAAAATCACAATTTTTGATGACTATAAAGTGTTATATATTTTTGAAATTACAACATATGTATTGTATATATTTGTATTCAAAATCACAATATATATATATAGTATGAAAACGTTAACCATCACACAGTTAACAATTATGTCCATCGTTTTTTATAATAAGACTATTTGGGACAACACCTCAGATTCTCAGAAAGGTGCTTCAGGATGTTCCTATGACTTGAGAGAGACCCAGGCACGAAAAAGTATACCTTAAAGCTATAAGCATAAATGACTCTGAACACAAATCCTTTTCTCTTCATATTTTCAGGCAGCAACTCATAAAATACAAAGCATCGAGAAATTACATTTAGAAGTACATTAAAAAAGGATACTCATATTTAGCACTTAATGACAAAAATATGGAAATATAGAAAATTCAACTGTATTTTATAACCCTTCTCCTTACATTTTAATCTAAATACAGAATATAATCACTCATACTACTCAAAGATGATAGTCTAAAAGATAATAATTACCATATACAAGGCAAACATAAAACCATTCCATTTCTGTTACAAACAGAAATTTATTAGGTATACACTCAATAAAATAAAAGCCATATTTATTCTATAGGCAAGCAGAAAGGGAGAAAAGGATAACAATGAATATGCTTTCCTTCTACATTCACCCAAGTTTAGAAAACTTGGGTTGTTGTTTTTCTCACCATTTAGAATTCATTTTACAAAAAATTTCCAGCTTCTATGGTCAAACTGTTTCAGAAAAACATCTACTTCTGCTTTATTGACTAGGCCAAAGCCTTTGACTGTGTGGATAACAATAAACTGGAAAATTCTGAAAGAAGATGGGAATACCAGACCATCTCACCTGTCTCTTAAGAAACTTGTATGCAGGTCAGGAAGCAACAGTTAGAACTGGACATGGACCAACAGACTGGTTCCAAATAGGAAAAGGAGTATGTCAAGGCTGTATATTGTCAGCCTGCTTATTTAATTTCTATGCAGAGTACATCATGAGAAACGCTGGGCTGGAAGAAGCACAAGCTGGAATTAAGATTGCCAGGAGAAATATCAATAACCTCAGATATGCAGATGACACCACCCTTACGGCAGAAAGTGGAGAGGAACTAAACGCCTCTTGATGAAAGTGAAAGAGGAGAGTGAAAAAGTTGGCTTAAAGCTCAACATTCAGAAAACTAAGATCATGGCATCTGGTCCCATCACTTCATGGGAAACAGAAGGGGAATCAGTGGAAACAGTGTCAGACTTTATTTTGGGGGGTTCCAAAATCACTGCAGATGGTGAGTGCAGCCATGAAATTAAAAGACGCTTACTCCTTGGAAGGAAAGTTATGACCAACCTAGACAGCATATTGAAAAGCAGAGACATTACTTCGCCAACAAAGGTCCATACAGTCAAGGCTATGGTTTTTCCAGTAGCCATGTATGGATGTGAAAGTTGGACAGTGAAGAAAGCTGAGCGCCGAAGAATTGATGCTTTTGAACGGTGGTGTTGAAGAAGACTCTTGAGAGTCCCTTGGACTACAAGGAGATCCAACAAGTCCATCCTAAAGGAGATCAGTCCTGGGTGTTCATTGGAAGGACTGATGTTGAAGCTGAAACTCCAATACTCTGGCCACCTCATGCGAAGAGCTGACTCATTGCTGGGAAGACCCTAATGCTGGGAAGGATTGGGGGCAGGAGGAGAAGGGGACGACAGAGGATGAGATGGTTGGATGGCATCACCGACTTGATGGACATGAGTGGACTCCAGGAGTTGGTGATGGACAGGGAAGCCTGGCATGCTGCAATTCATGGGGTCGCAAAGAGTCAGACACGACTGAGCGACTAAACTGAACTGAACTGAACAGTCAAACTTGGCCAAATTTCATCAGCTAAATTTAGGCAGAGGTTTTTAACACTCTCAACTATACATTAAATCAACCTTATTTTATCTTATAATACCAACTAAAGAATATGCTATTCGATAGAAGTGTCTTATCAAGACTGACTTGAAAAAGATACCAATTATTTTCATTATCTACTTCATTAGCCATGTCAGTAGCTCACTTAATATACAGGATTCAAAATAAGTGATTATGCATAAGTTATTTTCTATAAGAGTAATTTTTAGTACCAGTGTGAGTGAGTAACTTCTTTGACATCTGGCATACCACTGAGAACATTCATAATTCATGTAATAATGTATTTGACGCAATGTTTTATACAAGGAGTTCCCTAGTCCCATTATGCTTAATGACATGTCAGCTCTTCTACTATAAACTTTGTTTTTCAACAGTTTGCTCTAGGATAGCCCACTCCATCAGGTCATTTTTAACCGGTAGCTGTGTTTAGAACTCACTGTTGACACAACAGTGTGAGCTGTTCAGTGATTTCTCTAAGGTTGAATAGATCGTCACGTCCTAGAGTCACAGAAGCTGCCCGACTTGAAGCTGCCACCATGACCAGCTAGTTGTAGGGAATCCACCAGCTCCTCCAGGCAGTGAAAAGGGACGAGGACAAACTCAAGGAAGCCAAGAAGAGAAAAACTAAGATGATTGCACCAAGTCAAGTAAGAAGAGATGGCAGCTATTGACCAGCATAGAATGCAAAATCACCAGTTTAGACAGAAACACGCTAAGATAATGGGCTGTCAGAGTAACATCTCAGGAGAAACAGAAGTGGAAACACTGAAGAAGATAAAAGAACTGAGTGCAAGCTACAACAAGTCCATGAAAAGTGTGATCAACAAGTCTGATGTGAAACCAGAAATCCATGCAAACTATGTAACTGCCAACTAAATGCGCACCCCATTGTTCAATAAGTGGCTATCTACAGACAAAGGAAAAAATTGCTCTAGGATAAAACTTTGCAGTTAAAAACCATCAAGACAACAATGTACTTTCTTTAAAAGTCTATACATAATTTTACAAGAAGGAAGTGATATATTTTCTCACTATCTTCATCTAAGAGAGCCTTTGGAATATTTTTCGACCAGTCATACAAAGAGAAATATTTTTTAAAAATAAAATTAAATTTAAGAACTAGCATCAATAGTACACTATGAACAAAAGTGATTCAGTTGGACTTCCTTGGTGGTCCAGTGGCTAAGACTCCACCTCCCAATGCAGAGCGACCAAGTTCAATCCCTGGGAGAGGAACTAGATCCCACATGTCACAACTAAGAGTCTGTGCCACAACAAAGATCAAAGATTCCACAAGGCCACAACCAACACAACCAAATAATTTTTTTTTAAGTGACACAATTAAGACCAGTGGATATTTTACAGATTCTAGTTCAAAAGAAAGATTTTAAATCAGCAGCCTGCTTAGTTTTCTCTTGTTAGCCATAAGGTCAAGATTAGGATTTATTATAATAAACGAAAACATCAGTTGCTTTTCTCTGGTTGATATATTAGCATTTTATAATAGTCAATGATCAATAGCATCAAGAGATAACAGTCAATGACTAGAGTTGTCAAGAAAGTTGTTATCCATGATGCTAGTAAATCCAACATAAAGGAATGTAATCAATAATACCGATTAACAAACATCAAAACAAAACAAAACAATCACAAATCAGTATTCTATGGGTAGTCCCCCTAAACCTAGACTGTCCAGTAAATGCATGTCTCCAGTCCCAAGGGGCATCTAAATGGAATACGAATACCTCAGCATAAATTTACCAATACTAATGGAAAAATATACTACTAGTCAGTTGCTTGTTTGCACATGTTGATCACTATGCTAAAAACACTCCAGGGTCTGTGATTGCTTTTGCTTAAAATGTACATTTTCCTCTAATTTGGAAAAGATTTAATGTTCAAAGAGGAGTATGGTTTCAGCATCCTTCTGCACAAAGATTCCAAAACTAGCTTTCCTTGCTTGTGATATTATTACTACTATTGTAAAGAAAAGCTCTGATTAACTATGGAATAAAGTTCTTTCTCCATCCACAAATGGCAGCTTATAGTGGTTCTGTGGTTTTTCTTTTATAGAGATACTGGTGTTAAAACACGACTACTGCCTCAAAACATTATTTTCACAATCTCACCAGGAGTAGGTGACCCTCTTCATTCAGACTTAAGGCCCAAACTCTCCAAAGGATATATAAGAAAGATCTCACAATAACTACATACAGTGGAATGATTATTTCCTTAGCTTTGCCACTAATCATTCTGTTTAGAAATCCCCATTTTCCTTGATCTCCCTGCAACCAGATAATACAGATCCTCCATTCTATGAGTCTAGCTGCCCTCTATTTTCTAAATTCAAATTTCAAAACTATCTGCCCAGATCTATACTTCCATTCTACTTCAAATGTACTATTTCCTCTTTAGTAAATAACTATGTACTCTGCAAGGATGAAATATACTCATAAATTCATTCCTTTTCCCAAATACACACAAAAGTTGATGAAATCTATCTATTAACTGCCTGCCTTGGAGAGATGCCTGAAATAAGCAAAAGGCTCATTTTATACAAATGCTGAAACTGTTTCAGAACTGAGCTTAATGGGGGTCACTCGTTCTTTGAAATTATTCTATGAGACACTAACCCATTCCATGAGAAAATATCAGAGATCAAAGACAGAAGTACTTAATTCCTTACAGTACTTTAAAACTTACACTATGTTATATGTACTAATCAATACTCACATGCTAAAGTACTCCTCACTTAAAATAAGCCTAGGTCAGTAAATAATAGGATAAATGAAGCTCACCACCATCATCACTAAAAGCATTTATAAAATTCTTTTTGTGTTTAATACTGTGCTAGAGTTTACACTCAAAAAAAGTGTTAGCTGCAAAGAAATTGAAATTTGAAACTATCACTGTAGATTTTACAATTTTAAATTAAGATCATTCTTGTAAAACAATATCTTTAGTTATTCTGCTGCTGCTGCTGCTGCTGCTGCTAAGTCATGTCAGTCATGTCTGACTCTGTGCAACCCCACAGACAGCAGCCCACCAGGCTCCTCTGTCCCTGGGAGTCTCCAGGCAAGAATACTGGAGTGGGTTGCCATTAGTTATTCTAGCCAGTGATAATTCTTAACACATAGTCCAAAGGACACAGACTCTTGAAATAGTTTTGGATTAAATGAAATTTACAAAATATTCACATATAAATGATGCTCCAGGGAGTTTCATTTCCACCTTGGCTGTAGAAAGCTTGAGTGGCACTCCTAACCAAAAAACAAGAAAAAATCATTTAACTATCATCTTACATTTCTTGAGCATATCAGAGAGCTGAGATAACAGGAAAACCTGTATTTGATATTTCAAGAAGGATAGATTCTTCCAAAACAACAGGGGAAAGAAGCAACTACTATGAAAGCAAGTAAGAAAAAAAAAATTGGCTAAAATTTTAACAAAAGTGCCATTAATCTATTTCCTGTTTCTATAGAGTTGGCTATCCTGGCCATTTTATGCAAATAGAACAAAAAAATACATGGTATTCTGTGTTTGGCTTCTTTGACTTAAGAGTGTTTTAATATCCTAACCATTTCATGCAAATGGAACAAAAAATTATGTGGTCTTTGTGTTTGGCTTCTTTGACTGAGAATGTTTTAAAGGTTTATCTGTGGATGTAACAGAAAACTTCACTCCTTTTTTAGTAACAATATTCCTTTCTACAGATACCTCACATTTTGTTCTATTGATGGACACTTGACTTGTACACTGAAAACTATAAAACATCACTGAAATAAATTAAAAATCTAAATCAATGGAAAGGCATTCTAATTTCATGAATCAGAAGATTTAACATATTGTTAAAATGGCAGTACTCTGATTCAATGCAACCCTGATCAAAATCTCCGCTGCCTCTTGCAGAAAGTACATAATTTTACACAAGAATACATGATAAAATTAATACAACATATATCCCCACCAAGAAAAAAAGTAAAACACACATAAAAAAGCAATAAATGAAAAAAAAAGCAATAAATGTAATTTCTGTATTATACACCATAAATTCAAAAGCACACAGCACAGGTTAGAAACTGTAACTGTCAATAATTAGGAACAGTGAATTAAGGTTTATGAAATACACTAAGCTTAAAAATAGCAACTCACTCCAGTATTCTTGCCTGGAAAATCCCATGGACAGAGGAGCCTGGTGGGCTACAGTCCATGGGGTCGCAAAGATTCGGACACGACTGAGTGACTAAACCACCACCACCAAGCTTAAAATTCTTATCATAATTTCCACTGCTTTATTAACTGTATTCTCATTTCACCTTTCGAATGACATATTACATAACTGTATATACACCTAACTATATATATACCTTACTTACTATATAAGGCAGTGAATTTAATGTCAAAAAGAGGATATTTATACCAACTTAGCTCACTGTATCTCTACCTAAAAATTTTTCACAGAATCTAAATAAGATTTTACAAGTTCCAATAAGCTAGTGTTTCATATACAACATTTAATTTTACAGAATTAATTTAATTAGGTTTTACTATATGGAAAGATTTAAAACTCAAAGTTTATAAAAACTCCCAACATAAAAAGGACGTCAGAGTGACGAAGTTTATAAGAATAAAAAGCCAGTCATATAAATGGTCCCATGATTATGATCTGTGGCCCTTAAAGATCAGAAGTGCACAGAAGCAGAACCCCACTTCTGCAGTTCTCCCATTTGGCCTCTAAGAACACAGCCATATTGATATCTAAAACAAGACGTGTTTACCTACTCAGCAGGAAAAATAACTGTAGGGAAGATTAAATCGGTCAAGACCAGGAGAACCCTCAAGAATTCATACTGGTGGATAACTATCTCCAAAGAAAACTTTGAGCATGAAGATTACCTCGGCAACTTTTGGAGGCACTCCATCCCCAAGCACTTCCCTGATGAAGCAGTGCTGGCCCATGTAATACGAGAGTCCACAGGTCCTCTTGAAGGCATCTTTCAGTCGTTTCAGCTCTACATCTGTAACTGCAATTCAGAAACAGAAGACGGGTAAGAAACCTGAGGAGAAAAGATGTCTCTCAAAACCTTTACTTTTTTTACAACCCAGTTCCTAACCAAAACTAGCAAATATTACTTCTCTTCCCAGATAAGTAAAATAAATCCAAAGATATTTTTCAGAATTCTAATATTTTCAAATTTAATCTTAAAAATAAATATGAAAATTATTGACCCACTGTCTTCAAATGGCAAAACATTAAACTATGCATACAAATTTTAGGCAGGAGTAAAGAAGAAGTAACAATTAGCAGGTAAGCTGAATGGCATTAGGCTCTGGCATTAATACCTTTTCAGCAGCAATGTACTCATTTCCTCTGGAATAAAAATTACTTATTTGTACTCTTGAGCACATATTTATCCATGCTCCCAAGTTTAGCTTAAACTGTGTCATCCTCAACAAAGAAAGTAACCTATAAATAGATAATGCTAATCAACTATAATTTTTAGACATCCACTAACAAAAAAATTACCAAGCCATTACTTTATTTTAGGCATTGAAGCCTTTCACTGAATAGAACAATCTCTGTCTACAAGGACAGAAAAATATTCTTTAGTACTATGAGGTCAGTGAAGGTACCAGAAATGGTACCTTTAGCCCATGCTAGAAAAGAAAGGTAAGACTTCTGGATGGAGAGGATGATTACATAAAATTTTAAAGGCTAACCCAAACAAAATGGACAAGGGCATGCCAGGCAGAGATAACAGTTTGTTTCAAAGTATACAGAACATGATGTATAGAGCTACGAAGAACTATATGTTACCAGAACAAAATGAAGAAGTCTGGGAGTAGTAAAAGATAAACCTAAGGCAGTCATTGACCAAGGAATAGAAATTCTGTTCTGACACAATAAGGAAGGGATTCAGTCAGACACAATTCAGGTATGAACCTATGCAGACAGAAACAGAACACAGTCAAATAAAATTCAGGTAGTTTACCAGTTCTGTAGAGAACAGAACAAATGTGGAAGCAAAAGGTAGACTGCTACTATGAGAAGAAAAAGGAGGAGCTATTTGGGAACTATTTAGAAGGAAAAGTCAACAAAATTTGAAACTTGACTGAAAAGTAGAAGCAACGTAGAATAACATTCAGGACTCTACCCTGAGAAACTTTGAAGGATAGTCTTAGCATGTAGAAAGGGAATGTAAGAAAAAAAAGTGAGGAGGGAAAAATGATAAATAATAAATTAAATGATTAGTCAGATATGGATGTGAGAGTTGGACTGTAAAGAAAGCTGAGCACCGAAGAATTGATGCTTTTGAACAGTGGTATTGGAGAAGACTCTTGAGAGTCCCTTGGACTGCAAGGAGATCCAACCAGTCCATCCTAAAGGAGATCAGTCCTGGGTGTTCATTGGAAGGACTGACGCTGAAGCTGAAACTCCAATACTCTGGCCACCTGATGCAAAGGTATTTTCACTAATTCACTGAAAAAGACGCTGATGCTGGGAAAGATTGAAAGCAGGAAGAGAAGGGGAGGAAAGATGAGATGGTTGGATGGCATCACCAACTCAATGGACATATGTTTGGGCACACTCTGGGAGTTGGTGATGGACAGGGAGGTCTGGCGTGCAGCAGTCCATGGGGTCGCAGAGTCGGACACAACTGAGCGACTGAACTGAACGGAAGTGGAAAGCCCATACTGAAAATGAGGAAACTTCAGGAGACCCATTGAGTTTTTACAATTATGAATGTAAAGTTTAAGAAAGGTTTGATCAAAGTCATGAGCATGTAGGTGGCAATTAAAGTCATGAATGAGACAAAACTGGAAGAAAGCAATGCTTACAGTACCTGCTGAGAAAGAAAAAATACTCAAACAAGACTGACAAGGAATACTTAGGAAAAACAAAAGCACAGTCTCCAAAGGACAAGAAGAAGGGGCTGGTCTACAGTCTCAAGTAAGGCAGAAAGGGCCAGCAAGATAAAGACTGAAGAGTGCCTGGCACACAGATTATCATTCAAGAAAAGTCTGTGGTAGCGAGGGAAAGTTCACAAATTCTACAACCTGTAGAGCAATGATAAAACAATAAGAACTAATACTCAAATAAGCAGCTACAGAAAAGTATAACACTAGATGCTTAATTCATTTAAAAAATGAATTCATAATATTAACATCCCCAATTTACTGATTTTCCCCCCTTTATAGAATGCAAAAGTGAAAAAACAAAACAAAGAGAACTTTATAAATTACAGTTAGGGAGAAAAAATTACTTCAGCTACTTGAATACCTATTTCTTCAGTATACCTACTTTTCATTAATGGCTTTACTAACAAATTAGAATGCTCGTAGTCCAGAGGAGGAGACAAGAAAAATCAATCACTGTGATATAAAATGATAATCTATACACTGTTGGTTATAGACGTTTGAAGGATTGCTTGGTAATATGTTAAAAAAAAAAGAGCAATGATGATTGATGACTAATGAATCTATTCATTTATAACATGAGAAGACATACACATAAACTTTTTAAAGCATTTGCAAAAGCAAATAAGGCTTCCCTGGTGGTTTAGTGGTAAAGAATCCACCTGCCAATGCAACACACACAGGTTCAATCCTTGGGTTAGGAAGATTCCCTGGAGAAGGAAATGGCAACCCACTTCAGTACTGTTGCCTGGGAAATCTTATGGACAGAGAAACTTGGCAGGTTACAGTCTATGATAGTCAAAAGAATCAGACACGACAGAGTGACTAAACAACAACAACAAAGGTAAACAGACAGACTGAATAAGTTATTGTAATCAGACACTAAAATACTGCCAGAGATCCATATTTATTGAAAATAAACTATTTTTATTAAAAATAAAGTCTGACAACTAGTTCACCTGTAGATAAGGAATACCTAAAAGTGTTCACTGTACAAGTGAAACTTTGAAAGCATTAAAAATAAAAATTTAGGGAGGATGGAAAACAAAAGAGAATCAAGCCTAGAAAATTTAAAGTAGGAAAACATAATATTAATGCACTTATTTTATTTTAGAAAGAAAAGGCAATTTCTGGAAAAATTAGAAAGTTCAACACATGTGGGATTTTTTTTTACCTCCTTTCTCTCTACAGACTTCACTAAAATTACAGCAAGAATAAAAAAGGACACAAACTCACAAGGACAAAGAAGATAGGAGAAAAAAGAACTGCGGAACTATGAGACAGTCAATTTTTTTCTGGGGAACATTAGTGTCTGGAGGAGTGGTGACTGACTTAAGCAGACCCATGAAAATCAAAACCAATTGAGAAATGTGAACAAGAAAGTAAACTAACCGAAAAAAGGCTCAGGAATTCACTGTATCAATTACCACAAAAAAAAGGGGAGATGGGGGTAAATAAAAAAGTGGGATAGAAGAGAAACCGGTTGAAAGCTACAAGAGAAGTGCTTAGACTAATCTCAGGTCCCTTAAAGCACAACAGAGTCAGGCACCAACCCACCATCTAGCCATCGCACACCACTTTTAGATGTAGATATATATCAAGAGACCAAAGACACATTCTCTGAGACACTGAGACAGAAAGGCTCCATACTCAACCACACCAGGTTTAGCGGACAGCTACAGGAAGGACAATGAAGCGTGAAAAAAGGTGAAGATTAAGTGAGCATCTGCATCTCGCTGCCTGCTCTCCCTCCCCCTATTCTGACATATGTATCACTTGGGCAGAATCAATGAGTAGTTTTCTCTGAAGAAAGTAAATGATCCTAGAATAAAGACCTACTGTTACTGACATGGGGTGAGGGGGATGACCCCATTCCCCTCTTAAAAATGGCTGGGTTCCCAAAAGGAAAATCCACAAATCAACAAGGGATATAACCAAACATGTAAGTCTTCCAATCAATCTTTTAATGCATAAACTATTTAAAATAAAAAGTCTGTTTGATAGTCATTATAAAGTTAAGCATATACTTAACCTTATGACCCAATTAATTCCACTCCTTGTTAATTATACAAGAAAATACTGCACAGAAATATACATAGGAGCTTTATTAACAATACAAAAACAACTAGAAACAACAAGCCCTTGATAAAGGAATAGGTGATGAAGTAAATGTGGTATATTCATACAATGGAATAGTATTCTGCAATAAACATGAAGAAATCACTGATCCATGCATCAACATAAATGAATCTCAAAAACTACACTGAGCAAAATAAGCCAGACACAAAAGAGCATATACCATATGACATTATCTACAACTGTTATGGTGTCAAAGACACTTGTTGACAGGCAGTGAAGTGGGGAGTATGTGGGAGTGTAGGAAACAGGCAACTGCAGAAGGACAGGAGGGCATTGCTCAGGGGTGTGGACATGTTTTACGTATTTGTTTGGGGTGGTAACTGCAAAAATGAACAACTGTATTCTGCTTACTGAATTCTTAAAATCTATGCATTTTATTGTATATAAATTATGTATCAATAGCATAGACTGAAAAAAAAAAGAACAGTCAAGGAGCACCAAATACTGAGGAAGAATTCAATAAGAAAATTACCAAGACAAACAACTAGGGGGAAGGAGGGGTAAGCAGAAATAATGATGAAGGAAGACAAAAATTGAAAACCTTCAAATAGTCTCAGGAAAGGAGAATAAAAAAATTACATCCAAACAAGAATAGGGTACTATAAAAATAAAACAAAGAAAAAAAGTACAACACTCTCTTGTACCTTTTCCAGAAAGCTACAGGAGACTGTCCTACAACAAAATGAGGGGATAAACAAAGGAAAGAAGACAGATCCAGGATACACTGACTACAGCAGTTCAGTTCAGTTCAGTCGCTCAGTTGTGTCCAACTCTTTGCGACCCCACAGACTGCTGCACCCCAGGCCTCCCTGTCCATCACTAACTCCCAGAGCTTACTCAAACTCATGTCCATCGAGTCGGTGATGCCATCCAACCAGCTCATCCTCTGTCAGTCCCTTCTCCTCCCCCCTTCAATCTTTCCCAGCATCAGGGTCTTTTCCAATCAGTCAGTTCTTCACATCAGGTGGCCAAATTATTGGAGTTTCAGCTTCAGCATCAGTCCTTCCAATAAATATTCAGGACTGAATGCCTTTAGAATGGACTGGCTGGATCTCCATGCTGTCCAAGGGACTCTTAAGAGTCTTCTCCAACACCCCAGTTCAAAAGCATCAATTCTTCAGTGCTCAGCTTTCTTTATAGGAGTACATCAAAGGTGTATATTGTCACTCTGCTTATTTAACTTATATGCAGAGTACATCATGCAAAATACTGGTCTGGATGAAGCACAAGCTGGAATCAAGACTGCCAGGAGAAATATCAATAACCTCAGATATGCAGATGACACCACCCTTATGGCAGAAAGCAAAGAAGATCTAAAGAGTCTCTTGATGAAAAGTGAAAAAGGCGAGTGAAAAAGTTGGCTTAAAACTCAACATTCAGAAAACTAAGATCATGGTAACTGGTCCCATCACTTCATGGCAAATAGATGGGGAACAATGGAAAGAGTGACAGACTTTATTTGTGGGGGCTCCAAAATCAATGCAGATGGTAACTGCAACCATGAAATTAAAAGACACTTGCTCCTTAGAAGAAAAGCTATGACCAACCTAGACAGCATATTAAAAAGTAGAGACATTACTTTGACCACAAAGGTCTGTCTATTCAAGGCTATGGTTTTCCCAGCAGTCATGTGTGGATGTGAGAGTTGGACTGACTGCAGCAGGAGAGAGGTAAAGGAAATTTTCAGGATGATTACAGTATCTGAGGAGGACAGCTATGCAGTAAGCCTAGAGAACAAGACCAGATTAGAAATGAAGGACTCCAGAATAAAAATGAAAAGTCTGACAGTAAACTAATATATCTGACCACAATGAAAATAGCTTAAAGCGGTATTTCACCTTCAAAAAATAAATCTTGGGAATTCCATGGTGGTCCAGTGGCTAGGACTCTTTGCTCCCAATGCAGGGGGCTCGGGTTCAATCCCTGGTCAGGGAACTGGATTCCATATGCTGCTACTAAAAACCTAGCTCAGCCAAATAAATAAATCTCAAGGACTGGTTTTACTGCAGGTTTTTCTTAATTTAAGGAACCGTAGAAACATTTCAGCTACAGCTGTAACACTTACGAAAGTTAAGAAACCAACTAGAATCTTATTGAAAACTATAGAAACAGAACTAAAATCCCTTCTCAAATAGGAAAAGTGAAAGTGAAAGTCGCTCAAACAGGAAGTATGAATAAAAGACAAGGGAATAAGGGAGACAGTTTGCTTTATCACAACAAATTTTCAAGAGAACTGAACAAACCTCATTCAACAAAAAGCCTTGATTTCAAGACATCTCGGTTTTCAAAATATTCAATTAGTGAGAATTAGCAACTCACAATCAAATACAAGATATAGTAAGAAAAAGAAAGCACTTGATAGTCAATGATTAGAGCACAAAAGTATTGATAAAAGCAATTACACAAAAGGGCAAATACTGAAACAGAAATAAAGATTACGGTGTTTACCACAGAAACAGAATCCCTCCAGTAAGACCCTCTGAAATGCAATCAGTCAATCAATCATTAATTAAAGATTACCGGGCCCAAAACTTATGGCATGCCCAAAAACTGTGCTAGGCCATGAGGAACACAAAACTAATAAGCCAACTTTGCCTTTGAGGAATCCAGCCAAGAGAGACTCATGAATAAGCAATGACAATACAGTAAACATAAAAGACATAGTTGTGCACAGAGGAAGAACACCTAAAAAAGGGAAAGCATGCTCCCAAACTACATTAACAAGTACAACTAAGAGCAAAACAGATAGCTAGTTGTGTATCTAGTGACTATTTGCATATATATATATATATATATATATATATATACACACACACATATATATTTCATATCAAGATCTCCTTATTGTGATTTTTTTCTCACATTTGGGTATCCACAGCATGACATTCTCAAGCTAGCTGACCTATAATAAACCTAATATAGCAACTTATCAATATAAACAACCTAATCACCAGTTATGTTTGTAAGAGAAAATAGCTGCCTTCTGAGCTAAGTAGGATTTATATGTATGTGTGCTCACTCTGTCATGTCCGCCTCTTTGTGACACTATGGACTGTAATCCACCAGGTTCCTTTGCCCATGGAATTTTCCAGGCAAGAATACTGGAGTGGGTTGCCATTTCCTACTCCAGGAATCTTTTCAACCTAGGGATCAAACCTGCGTCTCTTGCATCTCCTGCATTGGCAGGGGGAGTCTTTACCACTATGCCACTTGGGAATAGAGAAGTAAGATTTACGGGTTGTATCAACTGATGTAATAGTGACTAACGTGGCTGGATTTGGTTTAAACGTAACCACAAATCTGTGTTTCCTGTTCACCTTCTTATCCAAGACTTTCCAACCCTCTTTCATTACTTGGTTTTCAGTGCAGAAGGAAAGCAACAGTATACTGTGGTGAGCAGTCTCTATCCCAGTGAAGGATTACACAGTCAGGGTGGTGGGCTCTAACAAGAAACTTGTGCTTCTTTAATACTCTCCACTATTTCTGAATTGAATTTCACTTGATCCTCTACCATCACTATCAATAAATACTGTCCAAATAAATGAACATACATGTGTATTTCCAATGCAAAAGGCCAGAAATATAAGGCATCTCCATTGTACCTGACTATTCACAGTTCTGACACTGGGAAAAAAAAGTTGTATGAATAAAATATTCTATGGCTCCTCTGCTCTAGAACACAAGTTCAAGAATAAAAGGAATTACTGGTGGTAGCAAAGACTAATGATGCAAAGCTCAAAAACGGAGATATTGGTAATATAAATGATGAAGTGGGCCAGGTAGGGACTGTGGAACCCTACAAAGCACATATTCCTTCCCCAGCATGAAGCTGCTACTAAGTTCCAGGCCTAGGCTGCAATGTAGCAATGAGGAACCCAAGAACGTAACATTTCTGTGAAATCGCTCTACTTTATAAGTATTAGCAGTTATTAACCAACATGCAGTCTTAATATGGCCCACCAGCTGCCAAGTTTGGAAACCTCTGGTCAAATAGTTATGAGCACAAACAAAATATGCATATATTTGAATCAAACACTGTCACTTACATATGTGTGTGTGTATACATATATATATATAAAGAACTAAATACAGGGAAAAGATGGATGTCTGATAATGACAGTCTAGGAGGAGAGAAGGAGATTTCCAGCAGCAATGAGAGCAGCCCTGTTCCCTTTCCACTCCTAACTCTGGAAGAAAGTTGTGAAAATGAGGTCTGGAGGAACGAGGTAAAAGTTCAAATAGTTTTTTTCTGTCCCTGTCCTTTTTCCTCCTTACCTGCAGTCTAATATAACCATCCTAGCAGACCCACCTAACACTGGAACAAAGGGAGGAAAGGAAAAGAGAAAGCGAGGAGGGGAAATATCAAGAAAAAGGAGGCAATTTCTGCAGGTATGACAGACAAGCATAGAGAAAGTACTGTCATTAATTGTAAAGAAAGCACCCAAGTCAACTCTTAGTATCCTCAGGGAATTGGTTCCAGGACAAGCACCGCCACTCCACTCACCAAAATCCAGAGAGGAACAAAATCCCTTATACAAAACATTGTAGTATTTGCATATGATCTAAAGAAGTCCTCCTCTAGACTATTTTTTATACTCTGTATTTTAAATCATCTCCATATCCTTTCTAATAGGCTTCCCTGGTGGCTCAGTGGTAAAGAATCTGCCTGTCAACACAGGAAACTGAAAGATCCCCTAGAGAAGGAAACGGCAAATTACTCCAGTATTCTTGCCTGGGAAATCCCACAGACAGAAGAGCCTGGCAGGTTACAGTCCATTGGGTTGCAAAGAGTTGGACATGACTTAGCAACTAAACAATTCCTCATAATACCTAATACAATGTAAATGTGAGGTAAACTGCAAACACAATGTAGATGCTATCAATATATAAACAGTTGTCTGCATGCAACAGGACTGGTAAATTGAAGGGGTTTCTTTCTGAACATTCTGGAATATTTCCCCCAAAATGCCCTTCTCTAGAGGGTGTTTTTAAATGGATTTTAAAAATGTAAGGCCTTTGACTGTGTAGATCACAACAGATTGCATAAAATTCTCAAAGAGATGGGAATACTAGACCACCTTACCTGCTGCCTGAGAAACCTGTAGGCAGGTCAAGAAGCAACATTTAGAACCAGACATGGAACAGTGGACAGGTTCAAAATTGGGAAAGGTGTGCGTCAAGGTTGTATACTGTTACCTTATATATTTATATGCAGAGTACATCATGAGAACTGACGGGCTGGAGCAAGCACAAGCTGGAGTCAAGATTGCCGGGAAAAATATCAATAACTTCTTATATCCAGATGACACGATCCTTATGGTAGAGAGCAAAGAGGTTCTTCATAAAGAACCTCTTGATGAAGGTGAAAAAGGCGTGTGAAAAAGCTGGCTAAAACTCAACATTCAAAAAACTAAGAACATGCATTCAGTCCCATCACTTCATGGCAAACAGATGGGGAAACAATGGAAACAGCAACAGACTTTATTTTGGAGGGCTCCAAAATCACTGCAGATGGTGATCGCAGCCATCAAATTAAAAGACATTTGCTCCTCGGAAGAAAATCTATGACAAATCTAGAAAGCATATCAAAAAGCAGAGACATTACTTTGCCAACAAAGGTCCATCTAGTCAAAGCTATGGTTTTTCCAGTGGTCATGTATGGATGTCAGAGTTAGATCATAAAGAAAGCTGAGCGCTAAAGAATTGATGCTTTTGAACCGTGGCATTGGAGAAGACTTAAAGATCAAACCAGTCAATCCTAAAGGAAATCAATCCTGAATATTCATTGGAAAGACTGATGTTGAAGCTGAAACTCCAATACCTTGGCCACTTGCTAACAGCTGACTTACTGGCAAAGACCCTGATCCTGGGAAAGATTGAAGTTGGAGGAGAAGAGGACAACAGATTATGAGATGGTTAGATGGCATCACCGACTCAGTTGTCATGAGTTTGGGCAAACTCCAGGAGATGGTGAAAGACAGGGAAGCCTGGCGTGCTGCAGTCCATGAGGGCACATGAATGAGTGACTGAATAACAACAACAAAAATATAAACAAGAGCAGAAAAAACATTTCACTGTTGTTTGTCTAGCTGTTTCCAGTTACACAGTAATCCAAGCATTTTCTGAATGGCCCAAACAGCTACATAAAATATCAGGAAAATTGAACAAAACTATGTATTTCAAATAATTATATACAGGCCGGTCTTCCCAGGAAAAGCTAGTGGTAAAGAACTCGTCTGCCTATGCAGGAGACATAAGAGACGCGGGTTCGATCCCTGGGTCAGGAAGATCCCCTGGAGGAAGGCATGGTAACAACTGACTCCAGTACTCTTGCCTGGAGAATCCCATGGACAGAGAAGCCATAGGGTCCAAGCAGGCTATAGTTCACAGGGTCGCAAACAGTCGGACACAACTGAAACAACTTTGCATGCAAGTATACACACATACACAGGCATCCCTCACTTTCCAAAAGTTCACTTTATACCCCTTCACTTTTAATGAGAAACCTGTATTAGCACCTGTTTTCATTAACCAAAAGAAATCTGAGGATGTTTGCTTTTATGAAAAAAAGGTGACAGAGAAAAAAGAGAGAAAATAGCTCTCGGCATTTGGTTTGCAAAGGACTATTAGGCATCATGAACCGCAAGCAGCGAGAGGGGCACTGCCACACTCCTTCCTAGGCACTCCACCAGCATCTCAGTATCAAGCCACCACAGCTCTGAACTCTGTCTGTGGGCACTGTGACAGATTCTTAATCCTGGAATCACCTGAGGAGCACTGAAAGAATTCTGATGCCCAGCCTCCAACCCACAACAATAAACTGAGGTCTGCAAGTAGAACCCAGGGATTCAAATGTTTGCTAAGTAAATGAATATATAAGTAACATTCTAATAACACAAAGTAGAATATAATAAATAGCCTAAAGGGTATAAGCAAGTGATATGGGAGTATAGAAGGTTACAGAGGAATCTAGGCAAGTTTCATAAAAGGAGGCCATTCTCATGCTAGAAAATTAAGAATGAGCCCAAGACAGAGAAACAGGAAGAACAGTCAAGCATCAGGAAGGGAGTGAGAACAGAGGTCAGAGGATGTTAGGAATGTTTAGATCAGGGGTCCTCAGTCTCCAGGATCTAAAGCCTAGTGATTTGAGGTGAAGTGGATGTAATGACAATAGAAAGTGCAGAATAAGTCACCTGAATCATCCCCAAACCACCCCCACCCCGGGTCTTCCATGAAACAGGTCCCTGGTGCCAAAAAGGTTGGAGACCACTGGTTTGCAGAACGGTTTAAGAGGCTGGAATGCAAAGTATGGGGATTGTGAAAGAAAAGTATGGGAAGAGAAGTGGAAGGAATATCTAGGGTGATAAATATGCTAATGAGTTTTTACGTTTTCAGGAGTTATTCTGGTAAGTGTGAAAGAAGTATAACAAAGTGTAAATTTTTAAAATTTGGAATGCACACCTGGAAGCTAATAAAAAATTAAATCTGATTTAAGACTTCTATATTTAAGTGCTTACTGTTCATATAAACACAACATATTCCAGGTATAGACCCCAAGTCAGATCACAAGGCCTTAGATCCTGGGGGTTTGGGGACCCCTCCTCTAAACATTTGAAAAATTTGAAAAAGAAAGCCAAAGAGACATATGTTAACCTTCATACAAATCCATCCCACCTCATTTTATGTCATCTTCCAATAACAGAGAAGAAAGAAGGATCACTGGACCCTGATTTGAGATCTCCAGCATTATGGAAAAATATTTAGTAATATGCCCACCATCAGTTTTCTGGCCTAAGAAAGAAACGATGCAGGAAGAAGAAGTAGAACAATATTGAAGAAACAAAGGCAAATGAAATAAGAAAGTTAAAAAAGTGAAAACAGAAAGGTTAAAGAGAAAATATTAGACAAAGAGGCACTGGAAATCAACATACATTTCATTGGTAACCCATATTTAACTATACCCAAATTTAACTAGGGTGATGGGTCAGCACCTTGAACTCCTAAGTTAATCAAAGGTCAACCATAATTACATTTCTGTTGTGGATCAAATGTGTCACTAACAAAATTCATATGCTGAAGCCCTAACCCCAGTGTGACTGCATTTGCAGCTAAGAAGTCAGTTCAGTCGTTCAGTCATGTGACTCTTTGCGATGCCATGGATGGCAGCACGCCAGGTCTCCCCGTCTAACACCAACTCCCAGAGTTTACTCAAACTCATGTCCGTTGAGTTGGTGATGCCATTCAACCATCTCTTCCTCTGTCATCCCCTTCTGCTCCCACCTTCAATCTTTCCCAGCATCCGGGTCTTTTCCAATGAGTCAGCTCTTCGCATCAGGTGGCCAAAGTATTGGAGCTTCAGCATTAGCATCAGTCCTTCTAATGAATATGCAGGACTGATTTCCTTTAGGATGGACTAGTTGGATCTCCTTGCAGTCCAAGGGACTCTCAAGAGTCTTCTCCAACATCACAGTTCAAAAGCATCAATTCTTTGGCACTCAGCTTTCTTTATGGTCCAACTCTCACATCCATACATGACTACTGGAAAAACCATAGCCTTGACTAGACGGACCTTTGTTGGCAAAGTAATGTCTCTGCTTTTTAAGTTGAGTAACTCCTGTTAAGTGAGATTATAAGGGTGAGGCCAATCAGATTAATGTCCACATAATAAGAAACATGACCCACAGAGTCTCTAGGACCTTCCCATATACACAGAAGGCCATGTGAGGAGCTCAGAAAGAAGGAAGCCATCTGCAAGCCAAGAATAGTCCTTACCAGAAACCAAACTCTTCTAGAATCTAAACTTTTGTAGACTTTCAGTCTCCAGAGCTGAGACAAATTAAATTTGTTTTTTAAGCCAACCAGTCTATGATATTTCTTATGGTGGTGGTATTGTTTAGTCACTCAGTCGAGTCTGACTCTTTTAAGACCCATGGACTGCAGCCTGCCAGGCTCCTCTGTCCACGGAGTTTCCCAGGCAAGAATACCAGGCTGGGTTGCCATTTCCTATGCCAGGGGATTTTTTGACCCAGGGATTGAGCCTCCTACATTCTGACCCAGGGATTGAGTTTCCTACATTGGGAGCCAGGTTCACTACTGCTGAGCCACCAGGAAAACCCTTTGTTATGGCAGCCCAAGCTGTTTAATATGTACAGAATTTGGTAATGAGAAGTGAGCTGCTACTGTAACAAATGTAAAAACTGTGGAAGCAGATCCTAAAGGAAATCAACTGTGAACATTCACTGGAAGGACTGATGCTGAAACTGAAGCTCCAATACTTTGCCACCTGATGCAAAGAGCTGACTGATTGGAAAAGACCCTGATGCTGGGAAAGAGTGAAGGCAAAAGGAGAAGGGGGGCAGCAGAGGATGAGATGGCTGGATAGCATCACTCAGTCAATGGACATGAATTTGAGCAAACTCCAGGAGACAGTGAAGGACAGAGGAGTCTGGTGTGCTGCAGTCCATGGAGTCTCAAAGAGTTGGGCATGACTTAGCAACTGAACAACAACAATGGGTAGAGGCTGGAGGAGTTTTGAGATACTTGATAGAAACAGCTTAGACTGCTGTTAAGGAACTGTTGGCAAAAGTATGGACATCAAAGGCAGGTCTAGGGTGAGATTAGAAGAAGAGGGCTACAGAGAAAGTCTCCAACATCTTAAAGAATACATCATTAACAGAATGTTGGTTAGGAATATGAACGCTTAATGCCATTCTGGTGAGACTGAAACCAAGTTCCCCTGCAGAGTTTATGATTAACTTCTCTATCCAAAATTTCATTCTCGGCTGCTATCAAAAAAGTCTACAAACAATAAATGCTTGAGAGGGTGTGGAAAAAAGGGAACTCTCTTATACTGTTGGTGGAAATTCAAACTAGTACAGCCACTATGGAGAACAGTGTGGAGATTCCTTAAAAAAACTGGAAACAGAACTGCCATACGACCCAGCAATCCCACTGTTGGGCATACACACTGAGGAAACCAGAACTGAAAGAGATATGTGTTCCCCAATGTTCATTGCAGCACTGTTTACAATAGCTAGGACGTGGAAGCAACCTAGATGTCCATCAGCAGACAAATGGATAAGAAACCTATGGATTACTCAGCTATTAAAAAGAATACATTTGAATTGGTTCTGATGAGGTAGATGAAACTGAAGCCTATTATACAGAGTGAAGTAAGTCAGAAAGAAAACCAATACAGTGTATTAATGCATATATATATGGAATTTAGAAAGATGGTAATGATGACCTATATGCGAGACAGCAAAAGAGATACAGATGTAAAAACAGACTTTTGGACTGTGGGAGAAGGTGAGGGTGGCATGATTTGAGAGACTAGCATTGTATATTATCATATGTGGAATAGATTGCCAGTCCAGGTTCAATGCATGAGATAGGGTGCTCTGGGCTGGTGCACTGGGATGACCCTGAGAGATGGGATGGGGAGGGAGGTGGGAGGGGGGTTCAGAATGGGGGGACATATGTACACCCTTGGCTGATTCACGCCAATTTATGGCAAAAACCACTACAATACTGTAAAGTAATTAGCCTCCAATTAAAATTAATTAACTAAAAAAATTTATTCCCTTTCTTATGCCATCCCTGCCCCTCATGACTAAGGAGCATCAAAGAAAAGGAGAAGACTGACATCAAATAGGACCTGACAGAATCTTTCTGGGTACTAGCCCTTCTGTGTCCCTTGCTTTTTTGGCCAAAGAGGAGACTCAACTAGTTAACAATTAAAGAAGTGGAAAATGCAGAAACAAAAGAAAAGCAGTCAAGCAAGAAAACTAATAATAGTTTGAACGGAGTCACAAAACTAAGTCACTGAAGGGATACAGATAACAGTCTCACATGTTTTTTTGGGCTGTTCTACAGAAACTAAGATGCCTACCTGGTGGAGGGTGGTAACTACAAGCTGACCACAAGCATGACCACAAGCACAAAGACTCCAAACTGACTGAAACCAGAAAACTAATGATTAAGATTCCTGAACATCACCACCAATCAATCAGAAAGATGTCCACTAGCTGATCATGCACTCCATGACTCTAATCCCTAACTGTTGCCTTTGAAAATCCTTTCCTGAAAGCCACGGGGGGAGTTCAGGTCTTTTGATCATTAGCTGTGCACTCTCCTTGCTTGGTACCCTGGAAAGAAAGGCCACACATTTTTTCACCACTACCTGGTGTTAGCAGACTGCTTTGCTGAGTGGTGGGCAAATGAACCCAAGTTCAGTTGGGTAAAAAGATATCAGACAGAAATGAGGCAGAAGAAACTGGAGGAGAGGTGATCCTTATTGTTGTAGTTTAGTCACTAAGTTGTGTCCAACTCTTTTGCAACCCCCTGGACTACAGCCCACCAGGCTCCTCTGAACATGGGATTTTCTCGGCAAGAATACTGGAGTGGGTTGCCATTTTCTTCCCCAGGGGATCTTCCTAATCCGATCTAGGGATCAAACCCATGTCTCCTGCATTACCAGGCTGATTCTTTACCCCTGAGCCACCAGGGAAGCCTCTGATCCTTATTAAAATGCGACAAAGAATTTGGCTGAACTGTGGTCATGTTCTGGTGTTCTACAGAATACACAACTTTCAAGTGATGAAACTGGTTATTTGGGTGAGGAGATTTCTAAGCAAAAAGTTGAAGACTTGTTTTTCCCTTACTTGTTTTTAGTAAAATGTAAGGAAAGAGATAAATTGAAGGAGTTGTTAAACAAAAAGGATCCAGAACTTTGAGGTTTGGAAAATTCTCAGCCTATCCATACTGCAAAAAAATGATAAAGGCTTGATCTGAAGAGAACACTAATGTCTATTTGATAAGGAACTGACTTATGTCCACGAGCCCCAAACTTAACCAACTACTTCAGCAGAAGCCAGGAATAAAGATAGGAATATAGCAGGAGACAGGCTTCCCAGGTAGCTCAGTAGTAAAGAATCCACCTGCCAATCCCTGGATCAAGAAGATTCCCTAAAGGAGGAAATGCCACCCAAGCAGACCAATACAACAGTCATCTTATCAATAATAAACAAGCCAACTCCTCCTTTCTAGTTTAGAAAGAAAAACTATTTAAATGCTTCTACAGGATCAGATGAAGGGATTAGCACGCACGGTCTTTGAAAGGAAAATAAATGTCTATACTTAAGTGATTTAAGTATAAAATCAGTATAAAAAACAGAACATTGCTTATCTCTAAACTTTTATAATTCTTTTGTCTATACCAGCAGTCATCAACCTTTTTCTGCAACGACCCAAGATGTATACTTTCATTTCCATGTGCAGTCTCTGAACTCTAGCTGAAACTACACTTATTAACTTTCATTTAAATCATATACATATATCTGAAGTATATGAACTTGAATTCACTTTTGTAAAGGTAAGCTTTTTTAAAACAAAGTTCAGTACTTCCCTACTACTCATTACATGCTTACATTTCACAATATTAGTATTCTATACTCCTATTATACACTGCCCTAAATCACAATTTTCTTTCAAAGGTTATGGTTAAGTCTTATCTCTCCGAGTAGATTTTAAGTCTCTTGAAGGCAGGGAACAAATAATCTATTTCTTCATCTTTCTTATACAGCCAAAGCCTGTCATGCATTCAGATTTTTGCTAAAAGATAGGAGTTGCTATTTTAACAATTTAGTTCCAAAGACATGGATGAAAATTTAACATCTGAAGCACAAGATAACCACAGAAGTAAACAAACACTAGGAAATACGCTTTTCTTTGCCAAACTAGAATAAGAATATCCAAATACAGAATGAAAATGCCCAAAGAAGAAAGAAAATCACAACCGATATTAATTTATAAATGTCCTTCATACATGTATATATCTATGGCTGAGTCCCCTTTGCGTGGTTCACCTAAGCTATCACAACATTGTTAATCGGCTATATCCCAATACATTTTTCTTTTAAAATATGCTTACTGTGGTTGACCTAAAAGTGAATTTACCTACCAAAAGCCTCTGGCAGATTACCTAAAGCAAAAACTACAGCAAAGTCACTTCAAGTAGATAATAAAGGCCAACCTAAATGTCTCAGGTAAGAAACAGCCTACGAATGGCAATTTTTTTTGGCCACTAGTGACTTCAGAAAACAAGAGTTTCAGATTATGGACTTCCCTCGTGGTCTGGTGGTTAAGATTCCACCTGCCAATGCGGGAGACATGGGTTTGAACCCTGATCCAAGAAGATTCCACCTGCCACACGGCAACTAAGCCTGTGCACCACAGCTACTGAAGTCCAGGTACCTTAGACCTCACGCCCCGAAACAAGAGAAGCCACTGCAACAGGGAGCCCTTACACTGCAACTAGAGAGGAGCCCCCACTCACCACAACCAGAGAAAGCCCACAGGCAGCAATGAAGACCCAGCACAGATGAAAATAATAAATTAAAATTTAAAAAAAATTTTTTTAATTAAAAAGTTTCAGAATATATCTAGGGTCAAATGATACATAAGTTTTTCCTCTCATAAGAAGGGGAAAAGCAAAGTTGAAGGATTAAAATCACACACATATTTATAATTTTTAATCAAGCGGTACAAAATCCAAAATTCTGAATCTGGCCCAACATTTGTTACATAAACTAGAGTTTCTAATATAAAGGATCAATTCCTTTTAAGCAGAAATTCATTTTGACACAGGAAATTAACTCTAAATAAGATAAAGTAAAAAAAACTAATTTTAATGATTATGTATTTATTCTTCTAAAAAGACGTGAGGCCAAAAAAAGACTGATTTGGCTAATTAAGGACAATGCTAGTATTTTAACTACTGATTTTAATCTCTAAGAAATATTAGCCCGAAAAAAACTAATAGCTCATAGGAGTCGTAACAATGCTCATACAAACTGTTGCTATGGCAGATATGGCTCCAAAGTAAGGAGCAGTGGCTGCGCTTTACTGGAGCAGCCATGAAGAGATACCCCACGTCCAAGGTAAGAGAAACCCAAGCAAGAGGGTAGGTGTTGCGAAAGGGCATCAGTGGGCAGACAAACTGAAACCATAATCACAGAAAACTAGTCAATCTGATCACATGGACCACAGCCTTGTCTAACTCAATGAAACTAAGCCATGCCATGTGGGGCCACTCAGGATGGAAGGGTCATGGTGGAGAGGTCTGACAGAATGTGGTCCACTGGAGAAGGAAATGGCAAACCACTTCAGTATTCTTGCCTTGAGAACCCCATGAACAGTATGAAAAGGCAAAAAGATAGGACACAGAAAGGTGAACTCCCCAGGTCAGTAGGTGCCCAATATGCTACTAGAGATCAGTGGAGAAATAACTCCAGAAAGAATGAAGGGATGGAGCAAAAGCAAAAACGATGCCCAGTTGTGGATATGACTGGTGATGGAAGCAAGGTCCCATACTGTGAAGAGCAATATTGCATAGGAACTTGGAAAGTTAGGTTCATGAATCAAGGCAAATTGGGAGTGGTCAAACAGGAGATGGCAAGAGTGAACGTTGACAGTCTAGGAATCAGAGAACTGAGATGGACTAGAATAGGTGAATTTAAATCAGATGACCATTATGTCTACTACTGTGGGCAGGAATCCCTTAGAAGAAATGGAGTAGCCACTGGGTCAACAAAACAGTCCGAAATGCAGTACTTGGATGCAATCTCAAAAACGACAGAATGATCTCTGTTTGTTTCTAAGGCAAACCATTCAATATCATGGTAATCCAAGCCTGTGCCCCAACCAGTAACACTGAAGAAGCTGAAGTTGAACAGTTCTATGAAGACCTACAAGATCTTTTAGAACTAACACTCAAAAGAGATATTCTTTTCATTATAGGGGACTGGAACGCAAAAGTAGGAGGTCAGGAAACACCTGGAGTAACAGCAAATTTGGCCTTGGAGTACAGAATGAAGCAGGGCAAAGGCTAATAGAGTTTTGCCAGGAGAACGCACTAGTCATAGCAAACACCCTCTTCCAACAACACAAGAGAAGACTCTACACATGAACATCACCAGATGGTCAACACCAAAATCAGACTGACTATAATCTTTGCAGCCAGATGGAGAAGCTCGATACCGTCAGCAAAAACAAGACCGTGAGCTGACAGTGGCTCAGATCATGAACTTCTTACTGCCAAATTCAGACTTAAATTGAAGAAAGCAGGGGAAACCACTAGACCATTCAGGTACGACCTAAATCAAATCCCTTATGATTATAGAGTGGAAGTGAGAAATAGATTTACGGGACTAGATCTGATAGACTGCCTAATGAACTATGGACAGAGGTTTGTGACATTGTACAGGAGCAGGGATTAAGACCATCCTCAAGAAAAAGAAATGCAAAAAAGCAAAATGGCTGTCTGAGGAGGCCTTACAAATAGCTGTGAAAAGAAGAGAAGTGAAAAGCAATGGAGAAAGGGAAAGATATTCCCATCTGAATGCAGAGTTCCAAAGAATAGCAAGGAGAGATAAGAAAGCCTTCCTCAGTGATCAATGCAAAGAAACAGAGGAAAATAACAGAATGGGAAAGACTAGAGATCTCTTCAAGAAAATTAGAGATATCAAGGGAATATTTCATGCAAAGATGGGCTCAATAAAGGACAGAAATGGTATGGACTTAACAGAAGCAGAAGATACCAAGAAGAGGTGGCAAGAATACACAGAAGAACTATACAAAAAAGATCTTCACGACCCAGATAATCACGATGGTGTGATCACTCACCTAGAGCCAGACATCCTGAAATGTGAAGTCAAGTGGGCCTTAGAAAGCATCACTACAAACAAAGTTAGTGGAGGTGATGGAATTCCAGTTGAGCTATTTCAAATCCTGAAAGATGATCCTGTGAAAGTGCTGCACTCAATATGCCAGCAAATTTGGAAAACTCAGCAATGGCCATAGGACTGGAAAAGGTCAGTTTTCATTCCTATCCCAAAGAAAGGCAATGCCAAAGAATGCTCAAACTACCGCACAACTGCACTCATCTCACACGCTAGTAAAGTAATGCTCAAAATTCTCCAAGCCAAGCTCCAGCAATACGTGAACTGTGAAATTCCAGGTGTTCAAACTGGTTTTAGAAAAGGCAGAGGAACCAGAGATCAAATTGCCAACATCCGCTGGATCATCAAAAAAACAAGGGAGTTCCAGAAAAACATCTATTTCTGCTTTATTGACTATGCCAAAGCCTTTGACTGTGTGGATCACAATAAACTGTGGACAGTTCTGAAAGAGATGAGAATACCAGACCATCTGACTTGTCTCTTGAGAAACCTGTATTCAGGTCAGGAAGCAACAGTTAGAACTGGACATGGAACAACAGACTGGCTCCAAACAGGAAAAGGAGTATGTCAAGGCTGTATATTGTTACCCTGCTTATTTAACTTCTATGCAGAGTACATCATGAGAAATGCTGGGCTGGGAAGAAGCACAAGCTGGAATCAAGATTGCCAGGAGAAATATCAATAATCTCAGATATGCAGACGACATCACCCTTATGGCAGAAAGCGAAGAACTAAAAAGCCTCCTGATGAAAGTGAAAAAATTGGCTTAAAGCTCAACGTTCAGAAAACTAAGATCATGGCATCCGGCCCCATCACTTCATGGGAAATAAATGGGGAAACAGTGGAAATAGTGTCAGACTTTACTTTTGGGGGCTCCAAAATCACTGCAGATGGTGACCGCAGCCATGAAATTAAAAGGTGCTTACTCCTTGGAAGGAAAGTTGTGGCCAACATAGCATATTGAAAAGCAGAGATATTACTTTGCCAACAAAGGTCCATCTATTCAAGGCTATGGTTTTTCCAGTTGTCATGTATGGATGTGAGAGTTGGATGGTGAAGAAAGCTGAGCACCAAAGAATTGATGCTTTTGAACTGTGGTGTTGGACTCTTGAGAGTCCCTTGGACTGCAAGGAGATCCAACCAGTCCATCCTAAAGGAGATCAGTCCTGGGTGTTCACTGGAAGGACTGAAGTTGAAGCTGAAACTCCAGTACTTTGGCCACCTCATGCGAAGAGCTGACTCACTGGAAAAGACCCTAATGCTGGGAAGGATTGGGGGCAGGAGGAGAAGGGGATGACAGAGGATGAGATGGCTGGATGTCAATCAACATGGGTTTGGGTAGACTCCAGGAGTTGGTGATGAACAGGGAAGCCTGGCGTGCTGCAGTTCATGGGGTTGCAGAGAGTCGGACATGACTGAGTGACGGAACTCAACTACCTGGGAACCCAAAGTTTAAATTCTATTATTACAGTCTAAATTAATAAGTTTTCTACTTATTCTGAATTCTACCCATGCTAATACAAAAAGCAAATGAGATCATTGAAAGTCCAATCCCCAGCCCTCTCATCCATACAGAAAACATCACTGCCTGGTTGAAGAGTATTAACTACACTGCTTCTGAACATCTACAACTTCATCTCTAAGTACTAGACTTCTTTTATCATCTTCCTTTAAAGCAAACATTAGAAAGACAGAGAGCCGAAGTGAAAGATGGAAAAAAGGACTTAAATGAGCATTTCATAAAAGAAGATAGGAAACGTAAATTAAAACCATTGATGAGGGACTTCCCTGGCAGCCCAGCAGTTAAGATTCCCCCTTCCAGGAATCTTAGAAGGTTCCAATTCCATCCCTAGCCGGGGTCTAAGATCCCACACGCTTCAGGGCCAAGAAACCAAAACATAAATGAGAAAAAAATATTGCAATGAATTTCATAAAGACTGTCAAAATGGTCCAAGTTAAAAAAAAAAAAAACTTCCTCAAGAAAAAAAACCTTGATGAGACATTATTACACAACTATTAAAATGGCTAAAACTTCAAAGGTTGAGAACACCAAATGATGACAAGGATACAGAGGAAGTGAAACTTTTACTCACTGCTAGTGGAAATATAATAAAATGGCATACTTTGCTTTGGAAAAAGTTAAGCTGTGTCTTATTAACAGATACCTATCCTATGACCCAGCAATGTCACTCCTAAGTATTTACCTAAGAGAAATAAAACTATATGCTCCCAAAGGACTTGTACAAAATGTTCATAGTAACTTCACTGATAACAGCAAAAAACTAGCAATGACCCAAATGTTCACTGAATAAGTTAACAAAAAATCATTATACATTAATATTACAGAATACTATTCAGCACAGAAGAGGCAAAAGCTACTGAACCAAGTTAACAACATGGATGAAGTTGTTATTATAGTGAGCAAAAGAAGGCTGATTTAAAAAAAGAACAGATTCTACCCATGTGAAAAATCTATCCCAAATGCATAGGAAAATTCCTACAAACACCTGATGTACTGACAACTCCCCAGCTATTTACAAATAGACAAAAATTCCCTAAGAATATTCTTAACCTTCTTTGTGACTAATGGCAGTTGATAAACACTGTGAGACTGCATCTGAAAAGCATTCACTGACTTAGCAGGGAACAGTATTCCACATATTCAAAAACATTTAGATATATTTTAAAATAACTTTTCAACTTTATTGTTACTGTAGTTCATCTAGTATCCCCACAGAGTTGTTTCTATTACTTTTTTTATTGCAAATAGACAATATTTCATATACACAATGACTTAAATTTCTGTGAATCACCACCCTATGAATCTAATCATCATGCCTAACACTGTTTCTATGGAGAAATAAATTTTAAATTCCAAATAAACTTAAGGAACTCAATGTGTAGATACTTTAAAAATAGCTCACTCTCTCTTTACATATATATGTATATATAAAATACATTTCAGACTTTCCCGGTGGTCCAGTCGTTAGGAATCTGCCTGCCAATGCAAGGGACACAGGTTCAGTCCCTGGCAAGGAAGAGTCCACATGCCACAGGGCAACTAAGCCCATGTGCCACAACTACTGAGCCCACAGCCAAGAGCCTTGCTCTGCAACAGGAGAAGCCACTGCAATGAGAAGCCTGCGCACTGGAACCAGAGAGGAGCCCCTACTCACTGCAACTAGAGAAAACCTAGGAGCAGCAACAAAGATGCAGCACAGCCAAAAAAAAAAGTTGAACTAAAAAAATAATTTTTTTAAAACACATTTCAATTGCTCAATTAATCCAGTATGTTTCTCTCTCTTTTTTTTAATATTTATTTATTTTTCTTTACATTATTGTGTTGGTTTTGCCATACATTAACATGAATCCGCCATGGGTATACATGTGTTCCCCTTCCAGAACCCCCCTCCCACCTCCCTTCCAATTCCATCCCTCTGGGTCCAGTATGTTTCTCTTAATCTTATTAAATCACTCAATCGTACAAGTCTAATTTCTGATAGTGAACAGTCTACCAAGATAAATTTTCACAATTCCCTTTAAGCATTCACAGTATTTTGTTTGACTCTAAAACACAGAAATACCACATTTTGAAGGAAAAGTCGAAATAACCATTCTTTCAAAGTTCTCAAAGTATCTAACAGAGAGGAAAAGAATAATGGTAAAATGTAAAGAGTTAACTAAACATAAAAGCACAAGTAATAAAGCAGAAATCCCACAACAGAAACAAAGAAATCTCTACAAATTGCAAAGATAAGTACAAGATACATTAACCTAGCATAAAAGAAAAACTTCTGAACTAAATCTGGATATCTAATATATCAGGAGAGCATTTAAAAGATGATTTAATGGTTGTGCTATGCTGTGCTTAGTCACTCAGTCGTGTCCAACTCTTTGCAACCCCATGGAGCCCACCAGGCTCCTCTCTCCATGGATACTCTCTAGGCAAAAATACTGGAGTGGGTTGCCATGTCATTCTCCAGGTGATCTTCCCAACCCAGGGACTGAACCCAGGTCTCCCGCAATGCAAGCAGATTTTTTACTGTCTGAGCCACAAGGGCAGCATGTAATTTAAAGGTTACTTAAATATATAAAATATATAGGGAGCAATCAGAAAAATATCAGTTATAGGTCAGAACCTCACAACTGAGAAATAGTACTAGAAAATGTAGATAACACAAAATTCAAAGGATGAGAAAACCAGTAAAGGCAAGGGTTAATAAAAGTAATGTTACTCTGTACATCAAGAATACAAGCCCCAAGCAAGAGTTTTTACATAGAAAAATTAGATTTTAAATGAAACTAATTTTTACAGAAAGAGTTTATTCTATATTGAATTTGCAGAAACTAGCCAAGACTAGAATACTGATGATGAGAATCCTTGTCTTAGACCACAAGGATCTAAGACGTTTTAGCATGCAATAAATAGAAGACATCTTTTATCTTTTTTTTTGGCCGCTTGGCATACGGGATCCTAGTTCCCCAACCAGGGATCAAATTTGGGCCCCCTGCAGTGGAAGTACAGAGTCCTAACCACCGGACTGTCGGGGAAGTTCTTTTTTTTCTTTGGAAAAATGTAACTGTTCAACTTAGAGTGAGAAGTAGTGACACAAAGGCTCCAACTACCCCAAGTTACAGTTGACTCTTCAATAATGAATGAAAGGGGTGGGAGTAGGGAGGAGGCTAAGGCACCAACCCTCCATGCAATTGAAAAATTCATGTATAACTTATAGTTGGTTTTCTGAATGTGCAGTTTTTCTGAATACATGGTTCCTCTGTATCTTCAGTCCCACATTCTCAGATTTATCCAATCATGATCATACATACTATATGTATTTACTACTGAAAAAAAAACCTGAGTACAAATGGACTTGTGCAGTTCAAACCTGAGCTGACTGAGTTAACTGTACTTACCATCCCCTAACAATATTATACTCCCTGTCATCCTTGCACTGCCTATTAGAGAGGCCCAACATCCTTCAAGAAGGGGCTGAATGTCTCTCTTGTGCTTTCCCTAGAAGCATATTCTAAAGGCTTCCAAGCCCCACTACCTAAAAAGTTAGGTGTTCCTCCCATAGAATGACCTTCCTTATCACCATTTACTCAGCATCAATTTTTCAATGCTTCACCCTTTAAATAACACAACTTACACTGTATTCATTGATTTAATTGTGTATCTCCCCTCTGCTCTGAGAACAAAGAAACGACCTTATTAATCTGTATCCCAACACCAATTAAAGAATCTTAAATACAACTGATGTTCAATAAATTTTTGGATAAAGATGTAGATTTCTTTTAATGATCAAATGAATGTTCTATCTATTCTTCTATTCACAGCCTTTCACTTATCACTGAATCACAGCATCTACAACAATACTGACTCACAATGGGGCTTCTCATTATCTTATATCTAATGTTTGTCATCACTAAGTGTCTCCTCCTCTTTCATTTACTATCCTACTAAATGAAACCCAGGTGGGAAATACAGTATGTTAAAAGCGCTGTGGAATAGGTATAATTTAGACATCTGCTTGTGCAAAGGCAGAAAATCAAATGATGACTCAAAATCTCTTAACTTTGACAAACACACCTTTTTCCTTATTATTAAAACATATACCATGTACTCAAAAATTATTTATATATTTTCATGGTATGTTTTTTGCTTCAAGATAAAAAGTGACAAATTTTAGAAGAAAAAGAATCACACACTATTAAACAAGTCAGATAAGATACAAACTGGATATGACATGGTCTTGCTCCAAGGCGCCTCCAAATTATTTTTTAAAAATTTTTTATCTAACATATGCTCTATGGGAGGCACTATTCCAGGTGTTTTACAAATATTATTTCATATAATCCTTGTAATTTCCCTACAGAGTAGACACTTATTATTCCCATTTTACAGGTGAGGAAGTTGAATAGCAAAAGGTAAGTCACTTGCCCAAGGTCAGGCAGCTGAGTGGCAGAAACGTGATTTGCACCCAAGGACTCATTTTCCAGGGTCCATATCGTTAATCTCTACGTTATGCTTTTAAGAAGAAATTTGAATGCTGAGGTTATGAAGTTAGCGCACTTCACCTTTGCTGGTAGTATCATACACTGGTAAAAATCATTTTGTAAATTAATATGGAAATACTTAAGAGCAAGAAATGTTCATATCCTTTGATCACATGGTTCATTCCTGGGAATTTCATTTAAAGAAATAATTTAAGAGTATCATTAAAGATGGCAAAAAAAAAAAAGACTTCATAGAATCTTGAAAACATGTTTATAAGATAAACTGACCAAAGACTATTAAAAGTGTTTAAAATATATACACAATGATTGATACTATACAAAAACAAGGTGGTTGTTGTATTGGACAGTACTTCAGGATAGTTTTTTGATTAACTTTTTTCTTACACAAGTAATAAGTAAAAGCATTCTTCTTTTAAATTCAAACTGCACCCAGATAAGGCTAAAGGCCTCTCCATTACGAAATCCTTGTCACTCCCTCCCACTAGTTTTGATCATGCACTCTTCTCCTAGAGATAGTCAGTGTTTGGTCTACCTCCTTTCAGATCTTTGTTCATGCCTTTATAAGAAGTACTCATAGAAATGTAGCTCATTCCTTTATGTGTTGCATAGTATTCCATTATGTAACAATGTAAATACAGATAGTCTAGTACATTATGTAACAATGTACTACAGATAGTCTAGATATTCACTTATTGTTGGACATTTATCTTGTTTCTCATTTTTTCCTTCATACAACATTTGCCATGAAAAATCATGCCTCCTAATAAAATATATACATATACACACACATTATATATACTTCTTCAGAAAGTGCTAAGTCATTCACATTTCTCTAATTTAATAAATATCAAACTTCCTTCCAAATGGCTCTACCAAATTACATCCCTACAATTGTGCTTTTCCTCGCCTTTTATTCACTGTTGTTTATATAGTCTCTATAATTCAAATAAAAATTTCTAAAAGAATCTATCCTGTATGGCCCTGTACAGTTAGCTATTCCAATAATGGAGAAAATAAATCTCCACTTCTCTCGTTATTGAGAAGGTATAAATCTAATTCCCTGCTCTTATGTACTAGTTTTAAATCATCTGTAATTCAAGGCAGAATTCTGTAATTCTGTAATTCAAAACAGTGTGGCAATGTAAATGCCATTTAGCCTCAGCACTCAAAGATACAATGTTGACTGTGTTGCTATGTGTGGGTGTGTGGAAAAGTGAATGCATCACTTCTATGATGCCCATACAAAGTTGTTCTTGGCTTTACCACAACACACATGGTTAGTGCACGCTGCAGAGTAGACTGTGGTATCTTCACTTCACAGACTGCTAGTGTCTATAATCAAAAGGAACCACTCTATCTTTGCGGAGCATCAGGTTGGACCATCTGCCACTACTGCTTCCCCAGCATCCCTGAGCTTTGCTGTATTGCATAAAAAATTGCAGTAGTCGAAGAGAAAATTCTGCGTCTTCCTATTAGTTTCTATTAACAAGCGTAAAAATGTGAAAAAAAGTAATACAGAATGGAATATGTGTGTGGACAGCTAAGCTACTTTATCAATGAATGCACCAGTAACAACTCATTAGCTTAGAGCACAAATGGGGAAATAGGCAAGTTGTACAGGTTTTCTTCTACTAAGAATGGCAGCTCACATTCTGAAATACACCAACTATGTCATGTAACAGTTAACAATCTCAAATAATTTCTGGGGATGAATATGTCTTTGAAAACTGCCTATAAGAACATAAATCAGAAAAGACACCACTTAGTTTATGATCATAGGAAATCTGTTGTACACTTAAAATGCTGCAGGAGAGTCTTAAAAATGTCACGGAAAGAATGCCTTTAAGTATTTACTTAGCTTTTTTTATTCTCCATAATATAACAAAATGACTATTGCTGATGACAAGTTTTCTAGTTCATTCACTTGCTTCCAGCAGTTTTTCAAATCAAACACACAATTTATCATTCTCCTGGTTCATAAACTTTTGAGCTACCAGCAACATTGCACTCATCAGTTCAACTACATTAAAATATGTTTCCAAGTACTCTCCTTTCCCCCAGAGATGAAAAAACTTAGTCAAAAGACAACCAGTAGCCCAAATTTCTCTGCAAATCTAATCAAATGTAATGACAAGTTGTCATCAGTGCCTTTAATCTCTAAAAAAGAGAATGTATGTTGTAGCTAACCTAGCATTTTGCACTTTAAAGGCATTTTCACAGACACTATCTCATGAGGTTCTTCCAAAATAAGCGAAGGTGGGGGGGAATTCCCTGGCAGTCCAGTGGTTAGGGCTCCGAGCTTTCACTGTCAAGGTCCTAGGGTTCAACCACTAGTGCAGAAACTAAGACCCCACAAACTGCTGGGGATGGCCAAAAGAAAAAAAAGGATTTTTGCCAATAGTTTAGTCAGATAAGCACGGACCACAGCTTGCCTAACTCAATGAAACTAAGCCATGCCATGTGGGGCCACCCAAGACGGACAGGTCATGGTGGAGAGGTCTGACAGAATGTGGTCCACTGGAGAAGGGAATGGCAAACCACTTCAGTATTCTTGCCTTGAGAACCCCATGAACAGTATGAAAAAGCAAAAAGATAGGACACAGAAAGGTGAACTCCCCAGGTCAGTAGGTGCCCAATATGCTACTGGAGATCAGTGGAGAAATAACTCCAGAAAGAATGAATGGCACCGACTCAATGCACATGAGTTTGGGTAAACTCTGGGAGTTGGTGATGGACAGGGAGGCCTGGCGTGCTGCAGTTCATGGGGTCGCAAAGAGCCGGACAGGACTGAGTGACTGAACAAAACTGAGCCAAAAAGGCTAACATGTATCTCTGTACTGGTTCTTCTGAGGAGAGAAAGACCGAAAGCAAGGAGGGAGGAGAAGGAGGAAGCAGAAAGGCAAGAAAAAGGGAAGGAAGGAAAGAAGGGGGAGGGGTGAGGAGGAGGGATAAATGGGAAGGAGGGAGGGATAGAGGAAGAGAAGGCCAGCCCACACACTGGTTTCAGGTTTCCTAAGGGAACCAAGGATGCTTCTTTCACCACCATCCTCTAAAACCTGGTAAGCCAGTCACATTTAATATCCATGAATTTAAAATTAAAATCATTTACTACTTTCATTCTCTTTCCCCTTAAGAAAAGTTTTTTATAACATAATACAGTAAGTTCCCTACATACGAACAAGTTTTGTTCTGACTGCACATCTGCAAGTCCAAATTGGTCATAAGTCTGACGAAGTTAGTAACACAACTAACACAATAGGCTATATATTATAGTACAGTACTGTATGTATGTGTGTGCACGCGCATGCGCTCAGTCATGTCCAACCCTTTGCCAAGACCCTGGACCACAGCCCGCCACGATCCTCTGTCCATGGAATTTTCCAGGCGAGAATACTGGAGTGGCTTGTCATTTCCTCCTCCAGAGTATCTTCCCCACCCAGGGATCAAAACCTTCTCTTGCGTCTCCTGTGCTGGCAGGCAGATTCTTTACCACTGCACGACCTGGGAAGCCCCAATAGGTTTATACTTTTCACACAAATAGTACACTAACAAAACAAACATAAAAAACAGAGAAAATATTTTTAATTTCATAGTACAATACCTTGAAAAGTACAGTGGGAAGTACAACAGCTGGCATACAGGGGCTGGCATTCAGTGAACTGAAGGAGGGAGGGGAGGTCAGAGATGGCTCAGCTGAAGGATCATCAGTAATAGGAGACAGATGGCAAGCTGCAATTTCACTCACACTTGAAGTTAATGGCACAGGTTCTGGATCCTTGCTGATTTCAATTCTATTGACCCTTGAAAACAATCTTGAAAAGATGATCCAGTGATTCCTGGGTAGTAGCTCTTTTTTTTCTCGTCACAGATGACACGGTAGCACGGGATATTTGGAACGGCTGCTGCAAACTTTGTGTACTGTTCTATCAGGTCCTGTGCCTCCAAAACGAACAGTGCCTCCTTAAATAAAGAAAATCCCCTTGGCATCTCCTGCATTGTGAATCTCTCTGGTTCTTCAGTGATTTCTTCTTCTTCTTGTCTCTCTTTGCCCTTTCTCTGAGCCTCCAATTCCATCTTTTCACCTCACTCCACTCTCTCAATCACTTTCATTTTTGCTTTCATCATTACATCACCTGGCATTTCTTAGCAGTACCAGTTACCTCACTGCTGCTTTTATGCTTGCTTCCAGACATCTGGGTTTGAAAAAAAGATACTGTACTACTGTAGGCTATACAGCACTGTAAACTACATAAAGGCAGAAGAGGATGCACACACATGACAATGTATCCCACACACCCGAACTACCTCATGTGACTGGATATGCAAATACACATTCGCAACTTTGAAAATTCACAACTGGGAGATTCATGTGTAGGGGAATTACTGTATATCCTAAATCTCCCCTTTACAGAAATTTTATTATTCACTAAGATGTCTGCAAAGAAATGAAAGCTCAGTTCTTCAATGACATCATCTTCCAAGCAAGTCAAATTTTATATTTTAGACTCCCATTGGTAAAGTCACAAATAACAACATAGGTGTACATCTTTAGCAATTAGTTACAGAATTAAAAGCCTGACATTCTATATTCTACTACCAGTACTAACTAAATCCATAATATTCAAGTTATTTTTTATACTTATCAATTAAGAAACTGAAAAATTTCCCACAATTCTTTGGGAATTCACCTATCTTTGTGTTTCACTAAGATCCTTGATGACAAGCACGACAAAGAAAACCACTTTAGAAGAAAACAAATTAATGAACTTTGGAAATTAAAAAAACGTATTAGAAGAAAACAAATTAATAAGATTTGGAATTGTTCTTGTAGTTTCCATACAGAGTGGAAATAACTAGTTTTTTAACTATTCTGGAAAACTAGTGAAAAAGGAATACATATAGCGCCTCTATTCTCAACACTGCTGTCATTTAAGAAGAAATAGTGCTGAAAATAAATCAATGCCTTGGCAATTACTACACCTAATAAAAGACATAAAAAAATGTCATATTCAGTACTACTGATAACAACATATAACAACTGACAAACTTTCATGTTATTCCTTCGGATACCAAAAGCAATTATGAAAAAATTATTTAAATGGGTAAGAGTCAGATGTGGACAATTTTGAATTCTTCTAAGAAATTCACATATTTACATTGTCAAACTGAGTTTCTGCTTTATATTTTCTCAATTGTTTTTACTCATACTTTATGATAAAAGGTGCACGCCAACCTGGTAATAACAAATCTGAAATTTTTTAATTAAAATTACAATAAATCTAACAGCTTCAAATTTTTATAGGAAGGATTCATATACCATAGACACTTAATTTTCTTGAGTATTTTAGATATTGTCCCTTACCAGTTTTCTTATCTCAGATTTTCTAATAGCAATGATTATCAACAAGCCCTGGAGGGAAAAGCCATTACTATTCTACTAAATACTCAAGTAGAGTTACCGACAACAGCATTACCAACTTATGGTTTGAACAAAAGTGAAAAGAAAGTTATTTCAACAAGTGAAAGCTAATTTTGTTTAAATGAAGAAAATATGTATTGCTTTCCTTGTCAACCAAACTCTAATTGTTCAGTTTAGTTTCATAAATGATTTTGTTTCTTTAAAGATGACTGTTTTAAAGCTGAATTTGACTTTCAAGACAATTAATCTGTAACTAAAGAATTATCTTTCCTGTAATCATTCATTCAATATTCCCCAAGGAATTCCTGTCCTAGTTATGTACAAAAATTTTATTACTTTTATCATAACTCTACAAGTTATGATAGTTATTAAGTCATCAAGAAACAAAGTAATTACTAGAAGGATTTATTCAGAGTCGTTTTTTACAAATAAAATTTTATACATAAATTTATTAAAATATCCAAAATAATGCCACAGAATAAATATATAAGAGGAAAAATCAGAACAGGGTACCAAAAAGAGTTTGTTGAACTTATGCCTTTTGAAGAAACTAGATATTTTTAGTAGTGATAGTTTTTTTTAAAACTGAAATGAATATTTCACTGCATTTTTAGGAAAAATAAATATAACTGAAATTTGGTAAGAGCCTGCTATTGATTCTTGATTTTTATAATTCTAAAACTATTTTGAGTCTCTTTTTGAAAATGGTGGTGCTGGTGTTTTTCTCGTATAAACAGAAACATGCTGCTGTTATTAAAGTGGATGAGCATCTTAAACCCATGTTTTACAAGAAATCCATAGGCTTCCCTGGTGGCTCAGTGGTAAAGAATCTGTCTGCCAATGCAGGATACATGGGTTCAATTCCAGATCCAGGAAGATCCCACATGCAGAGCAACTAAGCCCAAGTGCCACAATTATTAAGCCTGTGCTCTACAGTCCAAGGGTAGCAACTATGGAAGTCTTTGCAGCCTAGAATTGCCGCTCCAAGAGAGAAACCAGCACAATGAGAACCATGCTCATTGCAACTAGAGCGCTGCCCTGCCCCTCACCTTCCCCAAACTAGAGAAAAGCTTGTACAGCAACCAAGACCCCGCACAGCCAAAATTTTCTTTTAATTTTAAATAAAAATAAAAGAAACCCATGTATCTCAGAGAATCATTAAGCAAATAGGCAATAAACAAATAAAAAGAAAATGCAAAGGTTAACAGTAAGTAAAAATTTCACATAACCAAGTTCACCTTGTTTCATAAACACAATTTCATCCTTTCTGCTCCAAGAAAAATACAGTATTTAGAGATAATGAAGCATTTCACGCCTCACAACACCACTGGATAGAGTTCCACTTGCTGTTTATTTTAATGTAAAAATTTTTTAAACTTGACAGAATTATAGAAACACTAAATTTCATTTCAATATGAAGTAGGGTTTTTATGTTTTTCTTTCTAGTCATCAAGGGAAAGAGAAGTTCTATTATTAATAAGAAATCTGACATAAAGATCTAAAGGAGCTTTACTATTAGAAGAAAATCTTTTCACCAAAAGGCCCTGGTTCAAAAGAAACAAGGCTACCATTATATGGCCATTATAAGTAGGGGGATAAAAGCTATCAGGAAAATATATTTTAAACTAATGTCCTAGCTAAAGAAACAAAAATAAAACAAAACAACCTATTAAAACCAAGAACTGAATCTGGCCATCAAAAAATAAACATAAAACAAGCCTAGGAGTTTCTTTTCTCTATTGCACACAATAAGCACTTCGTAATTGTCAGCAATTTCCTGATAACCATACATGGCTTTATAAACAACTTCAACATGGCAACATTCTGAAGTTATTACACAAAACCAAAAGTGTACAAACACTTCCCAAACAACCAAAGCAGAACAAAATAATTTAAAATAAGGAAGTCTAGATTACATATGATGCAATTCAAGTTTCTCTGAGAAAATACATAAGTTTCTGTGGCTAGACTACATGGAGGAATAATTAGAACAAAATTTATGAGGCAAAACAGGAGTTACTACACACATTCAAATTCTTTTTAAAGACTTTTTAGAAAATGAAAATGTTTCCCTGGCTCATATTGGATTAGTTGCTTAGCAGTTAAAAAAAAAAAAACCACATAAATTCAGATACTAACTTTTACTACACTCTAAAATAAATTTCAGGTTAAATTTTTTAAGGCTCAATACTAAAAATATAAAGTCATAAATTCAAACTGATTATTTTTTTGACATCTGTTAAGAGTAAAAATGTGAAACTTCCAAAGTGTACAAAATACAGTTCATAGGTTTAACTATATCCAAATTTTAAACTTATGCATATTAAAAAATAGCAAAAAGAAATCAATAAAATGGTAAACCAACTGGAGAAAATATAGCAGATCCGTCAGACAATTTACATTTAAAGCATTTATTACAAAGAAGTACTACAAGGTGATTGTTTTTTAAACTTAAAATGTTGGTAAGAAAAATGACAAAAAGACAATGGGTAACTACAGCTACCAAAAATGACAGGAAAGCTTCCAGTCTGACAACTAAATCAAAAGAGACAAAATAAAGTAAGTCACCATTTTAGACTATTCAATTAGCAAATAATTTTTTTGGCAAATTATAATACGAAATTCTAACAAAATCTTTAGTAAAACCAACACTCATATCGCTTTCAGGAAATGATATCAAAACAACAAGGTCCTATTATATACACAGCACAGAAAACAATATCCAATATCCTATAACAAAAATAATGAAAAAGAATATATAAATGTATTGATATAAGTGAATCACTTTTCTATACAGCAGAAATTAACACAACTTTGTAAATCAACTATACTCCAATAAAATTAACTTTTAAAAAAAGAAATGATTCAGACAAAAGATGTTATTTCTTGAATTCTATCCTAAGGAAATAATCCTAAATTTGGGAGACTCTTCAATGAATGAAGACATTCATTTCAGCATAACGGAATAAATGAAAAACTGGAATAAATTTAAATATCTAGTACTAGCTCAGTTCAGTTCAGTCGCTCAGCCCTGTCCAACTCTTTGCAACCCAGTGAACCACAGCACACCAGGCCTCCCTGTCCATCACCAACTCCTGGAGTCCACCCAAACCCATGTCGATTGAGTCGGTGATGTCATCGAACCATCTCATCCTCTGTCGTCCCCTTCTTCTCCTGCCCTCAATCTTTCCCAGCATCAGGGTCTTTTCCAATGAGTCAGCTCTTCGCAAGAGGTGGCCAAAGTACTGGAGTTTCAGCTTCAACATCAGTCCTTCCAATGAACACCCAGGACTGATCTCCTTGCAGTCCAAGGGACTCTCAAGAGTCTTCTCCAGCACCACAGTTCAAAAGCATCAATTCTTTGGCACTCAGCTTTCTTCACCGTCCAACTCTCACATCCATATATGACCACTGGGAAAACCATAGCCTTGACTAGACGGACCTTTGTTGGCAAAGTAATGTCTCTGCTTTTCAATATGCTATCTAGGTTGGTTATAACTTTCCTTCCAATGAGTAAGCATCTTTTAATTTCATGGCTGCAATCATCGTCTGCAGTGATTTTGGAGCCCAGAAAAATAATGTATGACACTGTTTCAACTGTTTCCCCATCTATTTCCTATGAAGTGATGGGACCAGATGCCCTGATCTTAGTTTTCTGAACGTTGAGCTTTAAGCCAACTTTTTCACTCTCCTCTTTCACTTTCATCAAGAGGCTCTTTAGTTCTCCTTCACTTTCTGCAGTAAGGGTGGTGTCATCTGCATATCTGAGATTACTGATATTTCTCCCAGCAATCCTGATTCCAGTTTGTGCTTCTTCCCAGCCCAGCATTTCTCATGATGTACTCTGCATATAAGTTAAATAAGCAGGGTAACAATATACAGCCTTGACATACTCCTTTACCTATTTGGAACCAGTTCAGTTTTAACTGTTACTTCCTGACCTGCATAGGTTTCTCAAAAGGCAGGTCAGGTGGTCTGGTATTCCCATCTCTTTCAGAATTTCCCAGTTTACTGTGATCCTCACAAAGGCTTTGGCATAGTCAATAAAGCAGAAATAGATGTTTTTCTGGAACTCTCGCTTTTTTGATGATCCAGTGATGTTGGCAATTTGATCTCTGGTTCCTCTGCCTTTTCTAAAACCAGCTTCAACATCTGGAAGTTCACAGTTCACGTATTGCTGAAGCTTGGCTTGGAGAATTTTGAACATCACTTTACTAGCATGTGAGATGAGTGCAATTGTGCAGTAGTTTGAGCATTCTTTGGCATTACCTTTAAGGCAACAGTAAATTATAGGCAATGCAAATATAAAGCAACCAAGAATAATTACAAATATGAAAATGTAACAATTTGAAAACCTAACATACAACACACTATGCGACAGAAAACAGAGTTTGAATAAAAGAACACTAGATTGAAATATTTAATTTCACTCCCTTCATAAGAGTCCACTAAAACTCAATAAAGGGACTGTATTCTTCTTTAAATGCATAAACCACCCCTGCAAAAAGAAATCAGGATAGGAGATAAAGCTAAGAAAATTTTGGAAGTTATAAAGAATGAACACATAAAATATAGGCCTTAGCAGATGTATTAAAGCTGAATCCCTAAGCTGACAATAGGAGAGAAAGAATTCTTATAGGAAAGAATCCTATAAAGGCTCAGAATGAGTGGAACCAAAGTACCTCTAGAAGGTGTAGAAGGATAAGAATAAAGAAGGCAGTTGTGCTATTGGCTCAAAGGTATTTAAGAAACTGTGATACTCCAGAGATCTCCAACACCGTTGGAGCCACTAAGCCTGACCACTAAGCCTCCCTAGCCATGGCAAAAGACTAAAAGTTGATTGTCTAGAAGATATGAAACATTTCTCTGGACATCAGACATAAATGAGGTTAGATAAGCCATTCTAAAAACAAGGGTATTAACTAAATACATGAATGCGAATGTAGAGACATCTCTCCTCTTCCTCCTCTGAGCTTCCAGAGTCTAACAGTTACAAATTTACCCTCCAGACAAAAGACTGGAGGGGACTTTTCTCTGAGAAAAGTCCTAAATATACTGAGTTGGGGGTGAGAGGTTGCTCAGCAACAAGCCTAATACAGAACTTCTAATCAGCCGTATGAGCAGAGAAACAAGATGATTAGGAATCTGCAAAATGCCTCTAATATGAAAGAAGAAAAAAAAAACAGGAAAAAATATTAAGGAAACAGTCTATAGAGTGGAAAAAAAAACCTGTTAATAAAAACATACCATTAATATCCTCAAAGATAAAATATGAAAAAGATGAAGAAAAAAAACAAAATTCACAGAACAAAAATGGGCTCTTAAGGACATACAAATAGCCAACACACACAGTAAGAGTATTTAACAGTATCAGTCTTTAAGGAAATGCAAATTAAAACCACACTGAGATACTACTTCCCACTAATCTGAATGTTTGAAATTAAAAAGTCTCACAATACCGAGCACTGGTAAGGAAGCAAAGCAACTGAAACTGATGAAAGTGAGAAAATTATACAACCACTCTGATTTGATGGTTTCTAATAAAGCTAAACATACACCGATTTTATGTCCCAACCATTCCACTCCACTCCTAGGTATATATGAAAGCATATATTCAGAAAGACCTGTACAAAAATGTTTATAGCAGTTTCATTCATAATAGCCAAAACAAGGAAACCCAAATGTCCTACTGAAGAATACTAAACTTACACAGGAGACTACTACTCAGCAACAACATGGATGAATATCACATATCTCAGACATTTTTTGAGCAAAAAAAGCCAGACGCAAAAGGATACATTTTATATTCCACTCATATTAAGTATAAAAATGAACAAAACTAATATATGGCGACAGAAATCAGAAAAGTGGATGCCTCTGGTGGGTCGGGGAGAAAGAAATGGCAACCCACTCCAGTATTCTTGCCTGGAGAATTCCCTGGACAGAGGAGACTGGTGGGCTGCTGTCCATAGAGTCACACATAGTCGGACACGAGCAGCAGCAGCAGCAGCTGGTGGGTGGGAATAATTGATTGGAAAGAAGCATGAAGGGTCTTTCAGGGGCGATGGAAATATTCTATATCTTGAATTGGGTAATAACATAATTGTAAAGCATTTGTCAGAATTCACTGAACTAAACATTTAAGATCTATTTTGAAAGGAGTATAGGTTACGATGAATGCACGTTTTTTAAACTCACTGAAGTGTACACTTAAGATCTGTGCATTTCACCACAAGTAAATTTACCACATGAAAATTTTCAATAAAGAAAAAATTGAGCTCTTAAAAATTAAAAAAATGAGAACAGAAAAACAAAGATCAATTGAAAAACTGTAAGGTAAATTTAAAGAAATCTCCCCCAAAGTGGTAAAAAGACAAAGATGGAAAAAGCTAAGAAAATTAGAGGATCAGTCCAGGAGGTTCAATATCCAAATAAGAGCTACAAGAAAGAAAATCTAAGAGAGGAAATCATCTATAATTTTTTTTTCATTTCCTGTTCAGATTAAAGGATTCCATTTTTAGTGGTAAATAGGTGAAAACAGAGCCATACTAAAGGACATGACTGTGAAATTTCAGAACATTTTAGATAAAAATCCTGTAACCGTAAAGAAACTGAAACTACTACAATAGTTCACGAATTAGAATGGCACTGGATATCTCATCAGCAAATGGCAAGACAGGGTAAAAATGAAGCAACACTTTTTCAAAATTCTGAAGAAAATTGATTTCTAACTTAGAATTCTAACTCAGACAAACTTTCAGTTAACTATGAGGACAGAATTAAGATGTTTTCAGACTTACATATATCCACAGCTGCTGAACGAAATAAAAAGTATGAAGTAGAGGAGTCCATACAGCTTAAATGATGTGGTCACCGTAACAGTTAAGAATTTGTAGAGTACAGTGTTTTTTTTGTTTTTATCAATATCTTATTTGTAATGCCAGCTATGAAAATAAAAAGTCTTATACTGTTAAAAAATATGTATTTTCTCACTTACAAATTTTAATAATTTACGTTAGATAAACTCATGCTCAAAAAGTTCCTCAAGAAAACAAAACAAGGAAAAATCTAGAAAGCAGACGATACGGGATTAGAAGTAACAAAGATCTAGTACAGGAGAAGCCCCAGGATAAGGGTAGAAGGAATTCCCAGGATCGTTAACTATGGACTAGGTTCAAAGAGTAACCAGTCTAGTTTGAGATGAGTTCAAAGGCTACAGGAAAACATTAGAAGAAGCTGATAACATCTGATAATCTTGAGAGATGAGTACAGGGTTGAATTAGTGGTTCTTACCTAGGAACACTTAACAAACGCAAATAAAACCACCCTAATAAACACTAAGGAAAAAAAAATAGTGACAGAAAAATCACAGCTCACTACATAACATTGGCTGTGAATTATATGTACATGGTCCTGAAGTAAACACTGAATATCTATCTAATCAAAATTACCATATTACTGTAGTGGTAGGATGAAGTAATAGGGAGAGGTGAATGGGGAAGTGGTTAAGGGGGAAGGAGGGGAAGAAAGCCTAACTCACATGCTAAGAGGTCGGGAAGTCAACAGATAATGCCTAGAATATAGTCTCTTGTGAGAAGGAGAAAATATGAAGATAAGGCAACTGCTTATTATTCAACAAATCTTAAACTATTTACCTCTTTGAGCTATATGCATGTATGGCACTGATAAAAACAGACATCTCAGAAAACACTAGAAGATATAAAACTGCATGTGTTATGATTAAAATAATATAAAACATTTATCGAAAAAAAAAGTAAAAGCAAATGATTGGCTATGTCAAGTGACAGGATCATCAGTGAAATTCTCTCCCTTTTCCAGTTTTTCAGTAATGCTATTGTATTGCTTTTTAATTTTTAAACACATTTGACAAAAGTGCTATTGGTTGTTAGATGACATCCCTGTTTGCCTTTGTTTACAATGCTCCCTCCTTCTCAACAGACACCACTCTGCTTTTTACAATGCCACCTGATCACCCCATCCTCTTTCACCCCTCTTTGCTTTCATCCCCAAACTACTCTCTCCTTCATGACCCCGCTTTATCTTACATGAATCATAAGGCCCTGAAAGTCATATCATGTCTTATCTTGGTACAACTAGCACTCACAACAGAGCCTAGAACAGTATATAGGCATTTAGTAAAAAAATTAATCATCCAATTATTTATTTCAATAAGAAATCTAAGTGATTTTGTCAAATCAAACAAACTGTAAAGGTTTTAAAAGGGAGGAGGGGTAAAAGGAACTAACAAATGACACATTTCTGTAAAAGAAATGTAATTTCTTACTATTCAACTTTATATTTTCTACTTGAACACTTTAAAAATAATTTACCTTTAACTTCTCTATATAACTCGGATTAACAAAGTAGTATTCAAATGTTTAATAGGAATTTATCTAGATTACTTTAATGATAAACTCAAAACATCTTCAATTCTTTATAAGCTAATGAAAGAGGTAGTGATCAAATGAGTCTCTAAACTTTGATTTTGAAGAAAATATATTACATTTTTTAGAAAAATTTCTTGAATTATATTGAAAAAAACAATATTTTACAGTAAGTCCTAGAGCTCTTAACCTGATATTCTGTCAACACAAACACTTTTAATGGTGATACCAGCAAAGAGCCTCTATTTTTCTGCAACACAAAAAGTTTTGAAAAGTTGTCAAATGGTAAAGGGAATAAATTAATAAAAGCTGTTGAAAGCTTCATAAAACACAATTCCAATTTTGTGTGCTAGGAAGCACACAAAAAGGTATTTATACATTAATCTGAAATTTTAATCTTTTTTTGTCTTTTTTATTGTAAAAAATTCAAGATAGACTTTTTTCTTTACATTATTGTGTTGGTTTTGCCATACTTTGACATGAATCCGCCATGGGTATATATGTGTTCCATTTCCAGAATCCCCCTCCTACCTCCCTCCCAATTCCATCCCTTTGGGTCATCCTGGTGCACGAGCCCTGAGCACCCTGTATCATGCATCAAACCTGGGTTGGCAATTCATTTCACATATGATAATTTACATGTTTCAATGTCGTTCTCCCATGTCATCCCACCGTCACCCTCTCGCAGCGTCCAAAAGACTGTTCTATACATCTGCGTCTCTTTTGCTGTCTCACATACAGGGTCATCGTTACCATCTTTCTAAATTCCATATATATGCGTTAGTATACTGTATTGTTTTTCCTTCTGGCTTACTTCACTCTGGATAATAGGCTCCAGTTTCATCCACATCATTAGAACGGATTCAAATGTATTCTTTTTAATGGCTGAGTAATATTCCATTGTGTATACGTACCACAGCTTCCTTCTTCATTCATCTGCTGATGGACATCTAGGTTGCTTCCATGTCCTGGCTATTGTAAACAGTGCAGCGATGAACATTGGGGCACACGTGTCTCTACCAATTCTGGTTTCCTCCGTGTGTACGCCCAGCAGTGGGATTGCTGGGTCATATGGCAGGTCTATTTTCAGTTTTTTAAGGAATCTCCACACTGTTCTCCATAGTGGCTGTACTAGTTTGCATTCCCACTAGCAGTGTAATAGGGTTCCCTTTTCTCCACATCCTATCCAGCATTTATTGCTTATAGACTTTTGGATGGCAGCCATTGTGGCTGGTGTGAAATGATACCTCCTTGTGATTTATTTGCATTTCTCTGATAATGAATGATGTTGAGCATCTTTTCATGTGTTTGTTAGCCATTTGTATATCGTCTTTGGAGAAATGTATGTTTAGTTCTTTGGCCCACTTTTTGATTGGGTCGTTTATTTTTCTGGAATGGAGCTGCAGGAGTTGCTTTTATATTTTTGAAATTAATTGTCTGTCCGTTGCTTCATTTGCTATTATTTTCTCCCATTCTGAAGGCTGCCTTTTCACCTTGCTTTTAGTTTCATTTGTTGTGCAGAAGCTTTTAATTTTAATTAGGTCCCATTTGTTTATTTTTGCTTTTATTTCCAATAGTCTGGGAGGTGGGTCATAGAGGATCCTGCTTTGGTTTATGTCCGAGAGTGTTTTGCCTATGTCTTCCTCTAGGAGTTTTATAGTTTCTGGTCTTACGTTTAGATCTTTAATCCACTTTGAGAAAAACATGGAACGCTTCATGAATTTGCATGTCATCCTCGAGCAGGGGCCATGCTAATCTTCTCCATATCGTTCCAATTTTAGTATATGAGCTGCCAAAGCGAGCACTGAAAATTTAATCTTAAAAAAAGGTCACAGAAAATTTACAATGGGGGACTTCCCTGGTGGTCTAGTGGCTGAGAATCCACCTTCCAATTCAGGGGATGCAAGTTTGATCTCTGGTTGGGCAACTAAGATCCCACATGCACTGGGGCAGCTGAGCCCATGAGCCACAACAAGGGAGCCGACATGCTGCAAACTACAGAGCACTTGCACCCTGGGGCCCACACACCACAACTGCACAGATGCCTGCACGAGACAAGATCCCATGCACCTCAACTAAGACCCAACGCAGCCAAAAATAAAGAAATAGTTAAAATTTCAATGGGACTTTAATTCCACTGGAACATCAAAAGACATGGAACTCCTTATTACAGCTAAATATGAAAGAAACACACGTCATTCATGAAGTGGCATAAAATGTGATACTGCCTTTTTTTTTGGTAATGAGAAAATACAACTTAAGCTTTTTTGAAAAACACAAATACAAGGAGACAAGAAAAACACCATCAACTTCACAAGTGATAATCTGTAAATATTTTGCAGTATATTCTTCAAATTTGTTTTCCTTTACATGTATACCATTTTTACAAAAATGAGATCACATGTTATACTATTTCCCTCACTGAACCATATTTTGAACAGCATTCCATGTTATTAAATATTCTTCTACAATATCAGTCTTAATGAGCATGATATTCATTGTGTGAATATAATTCACTTTACTAATCTATTGGTGGACATAAACTGTTCATAATTATTTTAATTATAAACAATTTAAAACAATCATTACTAAACTTGGGGGTGAAATAACACTATCTTTGTTAATCAATTTCACAAGGTAGGTAAGAAACAAAAAGCATCTAAAAGTCTACCCACAGAATGTAAGCACATCATACACTGTCTATGTTAAAAGCAGTAAGCTCATCAAATTTTTAATCATAAGAAAAAGCTGAGATTATATAGGTAAGCCTCATGTCCTTTGACTTCCCTAGGGGCTTTGGTGCAATGCAGGACACCCGGGTTCAATCCCTGGGTCGGGAAAATCAGCTGGAGAAGGAAGTGACAACCCACTCCATTATTTTTGCAGGTAGAATCCCAATGACAAAGGAGTCTGGCAGGCTACAGTCCATGGGGTCTCAAAGAGCTGGACACAACTGAGTGCCTGAGCACACGTCCCTTTTATTCTACAAACCGTAGACACCATGGTCTATTCCCTTCTTGAGAAAGCAAATCCTCCCCAAAGCCTTTATTTTATGAACTGTAGAGAAACTAAAGTTATTCTTCCCAATATAAAGGCAGTCCTTGCTTTGTATGGTTACCACACGCATGAATTTCAGTTACTACAGTTCAGCTGAATAATTCAAGTCCCCCCAAAACATAGCTTAAATTTCAGTTATCACATTATATTAACTGTTAATAACTGCACAGGGTCCAAACTTCACTGTTATCTCTTCAGTGCACAAATCTCTATGCAAACACGCACATCATGCTCAGTGATAAATCATGTCACTTCTCTAAAAGTCTGTCTATAATTGGTAACTTAGCAACTGTTATGTAGTTCTCAAGTGGAGAGCAAAGGTACTTGCTATTATAATCCATGATATTTTATGAAAATGGATAATCAAAAGAGGGAACTCATCAGCAAAGATAAAAAAATGTAGCAAATAAATGAAGAAATAATGCTAAATTCAAACTGAACATAAATGGAGATTTAGAAGAAACAGTTGACCATGGAAATATTGATATTACTATCTTTTAAGAGACACTAGATAGAGGAATTTAGTGAAAGGTAAATAAGAACAATGGTTGTGTTGAAAATGATGATGTCCCAGAGGAAGCACCACAGGTACAAAAAACAATACCCAACTTTGAGGAAACCTCAGAGGTACTTCCACAACAGTGGAAGCACAAAAGAGAAAGTACTGGAAGTTAATCCATATTGAGAAAGGAATATGACAATTCACGAAAGAAAAGAGGCCCACTCTATACTTTAAGTTATACAAGAAGGAAGCTTGAAACTACTCTTGATAAGTTTTTTTATTACCAAAAAAACCCACTAATTCTGATAATTTAAGTTATAGTGTACTACATGAACAGTATTACTGAGCATTTAAAGAAATATCTATAATACACCATAAATTATAGAACATAATGCTGGAATTTGCATTCTAGGATCAAACACATATATACACACACCCATCAAGTGTATAAATAACATATACTAAATTATCTCTGATTCATACTGTTTTTCCTTTTCCTATTTTAAATGTAGTAGAGCCGAGTACACTTCATGGATAAGGCCAGAGTTATGATTACCTTTATCCCATTAACACTGGTAGAAGCAATCTGACAGAAAGCTGCAGAAGTAAGACTAACATGCCAGTTGAGATGTGAATTCTAAGCACAAAATGTCAGCAGAAGGAAGGTGAAAAAAGTAAATACTAATTTTGAATTGCCTTTTTTTTTTGTTTTTCCAACAAATTTCTAATTTCTACGTTAATTTGGAAATAAAGGATAACCCATATCTTCCAATATATGTAATCAAAAAACAGTAGGTCAGGATATGCACTGCATTTTTCCTATCAATTTTTTTGGCAATTACATTCTGATTTTTTTCAACTTTTTTAAAATGAAGAAAATTTAACTTCTTCCTTGGAGTATCCTACTGTAATTGCACTAAATTGCAACATTAAAGCATTAATAATTGATTAAGTCCAGCTACTCAGTTAAACAACATTCAAAACCTGGGGAAAAAGTATTCAGACTAACACAGAATATCAGCCTTAAGTCTAGAGACGTTTTCTCCAATATATTAAGTTTTAAAAAGCCACTGCCAAGAGATAAAATCTTCTGGAAGAAAGATCACTAGATGAATGGCTGACAACCTGTAGTAAAATCACACAAAGAACACTGCTATAGTAAAATTTTGATATGGCAAAGAATGAGGTTACATAGCTAAAAAAAAACCTCTAACACCAAGTATTTATCACCCAGTATTATTCACCTATTAATCTCTATATGCCCATTAAGATGCAACTTTTGAGAATCTATTTCCAGGTAGAAAATTTTAAAAAAAAAGGCAAAACTTTAAAAGAGTGCCTACTTTGAAAAACATAAGATTCTAAGACATATAAATGTTATTTGCATCACTAAGTACCATCTGAACAGTAAAATGGTCTCTACTCTGGCAGCATATATAACACATAGGCTTTAGGCCTCTTTAGAATTGATAAAGCACAAGACACATCTCACTCCTTATGAAGCTACCAATTATCATTTGTGCACATGCTTGCCAACAAAGGTCAGTCTAGTCAAAGCTATGGTTCTTCCAGTAGTCATATATGGATGTGTGAGTTGGACTATAAAGAAAGCTGAGTGCCAAAGAATTGATGCTTTTGAACTGTGGTATTGGAGAAGACTCTTGAGAGTCCCTTGGACTGCAAGGAGATCCAACCAGTCCAACCTAAAGGAAATCAGTCCTGAATACCCATTGGAAGGACTGAGGCTGATGCTCCAACACTTTGGCCACTTGATGAGAACTGACTCATTGGGAAAGACCCTGACTCTGGGAAAGATTGAAGGCAAGAGAGTTGGATGGCATTATCGACTCAAAGGACATGAGTTTGAGGAAGCTCCAGGAATTGGTGATGGACAGGGAAGCCTGGCGTGCTGCAGTCCACAGGGTCGCAAAGAGTCAGACACAACTGAGTGACTGAACTGACTTGTAATGATAGAGGTTGATCTTTACAATGTTCCTCAATAAATATCCCAATTTTCCACCCTGGCTAAACTTGATAATGAAGTAGGCTCTCTAGTACTTTCATTTCAGGCAGCACTGTCTTTATATTGTTTGCTTTTAATTTACTCATAGCCTGAGCATATTACTTATGTCCAAAGGATTCTCTTATTTGGGGAGGTCTTTTGGATCTAGGAAGTAGGATCCTTTCTCCTCTGGCTTTCTACAGCTGTGGGTTCAATCTTTTGGGGTTTTATGGTTTTATCCTCTACACACTCTATAACACTTAAAAACAAAACTAAATACCTGACACCATCAAAATTTTGACCACCAAAGACACTATCAAGAGCATGGAAAACATCCCCCACAAAGGGAGAAAATATTTGCAAATCATATATCTAATACAGGATTAATATCTAGAATATATAAAGAACTTGTACAACAAAAAGTCAAACAACTCATTCAAAAATAAGCAAAGAAAATACACAAATGACGGAGCATAGAAAAAGATGATCCACCACCACTAGCCATTAAGGAAATACAAATCAAAACTGCTATCCACTAGGGTGGCTAAAATAAGAAAGACAAATAGGGACTTCCCTGGAGAATCCGCCCTGCAATACAGTGGATGCGGGTCGGATCTCTGGTTGGGGAACTAAGTTCCACGTGCCACAACTAACAGTGCATGCGGGCCACAACGAAGATCTTGTGTGCTGCAACCAAGACCCCACATAGCCAAATAAAAAATAAATATCAAAAACAAAGAAGAAGAAGAAGAAAGACAAATAGCAAGTGTAGACAAGGTTATGGAAAACTGCAATCTCATACACTGCTGATGGGAGAGTAAACAGTACAGCCACTTTGGAAAACAATTTGGCGGTTCATCAAACTGTTAAACATGGAGTGGACAGTGACTCCAGCCATGAAATTAAAAGATGCTTGCTCCTTGGGAGGAAAGCTATGACAAACCTAGACAGCGTATTAAAAAGCAGAGATATCACTTTGCCTACAAAGTGCATATAGTTAAAGTTATGTTTTTTCAGTAGTCATGTACGGATGTGAGAGTTGGACCATAAAGAAGGATGAGCACCAAAAAATTGATGCTTTCGAATTGCAGTGCTGGAGAAGACTCTTGAGAATCCACTGGACAGCAAGGATATCAAACCCGTCATCCCTAAAGGAAATCAAACCTAACTATTCACTGGAAGGACTGACGCTGAAGCTGAAGCTCCAATACTTTGGTCACCAGATGCAAAGAGCTGACTCACTGGAAAAGACCTTGATGCAGGGAAAGACTGAGGACAGGAGAGGAGGGTGGCAGAAGACGAAATGACTAGACAGCATCACTGACTCAATGGATATGAATCTAAGCAAACTCCAGGAGACAGTGAAGGACAGGGGAGCCTGGCGTGCTGCAGTCCATGGGGTCACAAACAGTTGGACACGACTTAGTGACTGGGCAACATTCCAAGGTATATATCAAAAGGACGGGAAGCAGGGTCTTGAAGAGATATTTGTATACCAATGTTCCTAGAAGGGTTATTCACAATAACCAAAAGGTAAAAACAATTCAAATGTCCAGATGAATAAACAAAATGTAGTATATACATATTATCCAGACATAAAAAGGCATGAAATCTGCTACATGTTACAACATGGATGAACCTTGAAAACATTCTGCTAAGTGAAATGAGACCTGAAAGGATAAATATTGCATGACTCTGCTTGAGGTATCTAGAATAGACAAATTCAGAGATAGAAGTAGAATAAAGGTTACCAGGGACTTGTGGGGGTGGCAGAAGTGAGGAGTTATGTTTGGGACAATGAAGAAGTTCTTGAAATAGATACTGGTGATGGCTGCACAATATCATGAAATGTACTTAATGGCAGTGAAGTATGCACTTTTAAATGGTTCAAAGAGTAAAGTTCGTATGATATACAGTTTACTATAGTAGTTTACTATAGTAATAAATTACTGAAGTCAGAAAAAAAACATGACATACACACCTGAGTCTGTGAAGATGAGACAAAAATTCACATGAAACATTTCAGAAGTTCCTTACGAGGTTAAGACATAGTTGAAAATACTAGTCATAAATCACAATCAGCAATCATAATTGAGTACAATTTTGCTTTCTCTCATATGTATGAGAAAAGTATATTTATTTGTTAATACTAGGAATACACACACACAGCGTTTAGAAAGGGTTTTATAGAAGTGCAAACATCAAATCAGTTTTCTTTTTTAACTATCAGGAAATAATTGTGAAGGACTTAATAAATGTGAACTTTGAAAGGCTGAAAAATCCACTTGCAGTGTTTTCACTTGCATAGGGAAATGCATAGATAGCTATCATTCCAGGTACAGGGACTCAGGATACTAAGATAAATAGACAAGTCTATCCTTTCAGCTTAGTTTACCTCATCAGGATCAGAAAAGCACCAGAGAGTAGTAGATATCCTGCATGCATTTTCGAATTCTCAAACTGACACAAATATGTAAGATGAGCAAAAGTCTTCTAAATCCCAGTGCCACCTACAAGTGCCTATCTTCTAATAAATTTTTCTACTACATACAGAACTGCTATGCAGTGCAGTTCTCTTGGATCTATAATTATAAGCTTCACTTACATTCCTACAAAGTTTGAGGTATGACCCACACGTTATTTAAACATTCAGATGAAGACACGGAAATGAAATTTAAAAGGTACAGTCATTCCTTGCTATCTGTGGGGGACTGGTTCCAAAATAACAAAATCCACAGATGCTCAAGTCCTTTACGTTAAATGGAGCAGTACAATGAATACAGTCAGTCCTCATCAGCAGACACAAAACCCACAAAACACAGAGGGCCAAGTGTGTATCTTAAAAGAAAACTAAGAAATAACTATTGATTTTATATAAAGTACAACACATCATAATCATATAAAGACACCAATGACTGTAACCACCTGGTTCCCTTGTGCTGCGTGCTCAGTCACTGAGTAGTGCCTGACTCTTTGCAACCCCATGGACTGTGCGACCCCGCCAGGCTCTGTCCATGGGGATTCTCTAGGCAAGAAGACTGGAGTGGGCTGCCATGCCCTCCTCCAAGGTATCTTCCCAACCCAGGGATAGAACCCAGGTCTCCCACATTGCAGGCAGATTCTTTACTGTCTTGGCCACCAGATCACCCAAGAAATGCTGAACATTTATCTGTGCAAAGTGACTTTTTTTGAAAAAAGATTCCTCCTCAAGAAACTTCCTGCACTCTAGCAGGAAGACTGAATTCATACAGATATAACATCACCATACATATGTAAGAATACTAAAATAATAAGGATACAAACTAAGAGTCACAGGAATTCAAGGGCAGTAAGCTCTGGATAGTTCAGTAATGTTCTAGAGAAGACAGAAGATTTAGGCAAAGTCTAGAAGTCCAAAAAGATGAGTAGAATGAGAAGAAAACATTCATAATCCAGCCTCATCAGGCTTGTCCAATACTTCATACAATATAAAATTATTAAAATAGATGAAAGTAGAGAAAACGTCACCCAAATGACAGAAATTTGAAATGAGAACCAACCAATTAGCCAATATTATTATGGAGAAGTTAAAATTTTTAAAGTAGGAGTAATATCAAATTGTGTAAATCATACGGAAAACATTTTTAAAAATTACATGGACTTCTGATATGACTTTTCCCTTGTATCTATTCATACTAGTAGTTACAGCTTATGAGAAATATGAGTGTCTCAGAACCAATAAAACTTTTTGCTCATCTGCAAAAAGTGGGCACTCAAACTTAATCAAAGGTGCTAATTATAACACAAATTAGAAATCTACTAGTCCTTGCACATAAGGTTGTGTTTCTGTTCTTCATATTTTCTATGAAGTGCTTCATGGATTCCGATAATTTTAGTTTAGAGCCATAACTCAATTTTAAATATTTATATTCCTGGAGCATTTAAATATTTGCATAAATGTCATGAAACAACCATAATTTATCCTGTAAAAATACAGTCTACCAGATTATTACTATTAGCTTTATTCTGTCAGCTTTCTTCATAATTCAAAAGGCACTAAGCTAGCCCATTCATTCTGTGAACATTTTAATATAAGCCCTGCCAGTTACCTTCTAAATCCTAGAGTTCTCATTCTCAAGAATTTCAGAATTCAACATTAAGTAGAGGTGCAATTAAACCAGCAGCTGTGATGCAGTGGAATAACTACTACAATAAAAGGGTATTACAGCAAGAGAGAAAGTAGGAGCAGCATCAGGGAAGGCTTCTGAGAGGACTTGATGCCTGGGTTTAGTTTTGAGGGATGAGGATCTAATGAGGTAGACAGTGCAAGGAAGAAAAATGCACATCAATTCATGCCAGCCTCTATGTCAGCTTCTAGAAATAAAATACACACTGACCCTAATTTCAAGACACTAGTAATCTTCTCAAGAATTTACTTGATAGAGAAAAGGCTTAAAATTTGGCCTTAAAAATGAGTTTACACTCAGCTTTTTAAAAAATAAGTTCACTGTGCACAAAAAAGCAAATATTACATGATCCTATTTACACGAGACTCAAAGATAGGCAAAACTAATCTACAGTGACAAAAGTCAAAACACTGGTTACCTCTGAGGGGTAGTATCAACTGGGAGAGAGCAGGAAGGAGCCTAGTGGGGTGTGGGAAATGTTTTTTTTCCTAGATTTTACATGGTGGTTACTTGGGTACACATCTAAAATTTCATCAAGTTGTACAGTGAGACTTGTGCACTTAACTATATGTAAGTGATAAGAAGACATTCCAACATCTAGGAAGCAGCATTTTCAAAGGCAAAGAGTATTCAGGCAAGGACCAAATCACAGAAACGAGTGCTTGCCATGCTCAACTGACTTTAAACCACAGGACACAGATACCTTCCACTAAAAGGCACCTGAGAATTTCAGAAAGACTATACTGGTGGAAAAATAAATAATGGCTTGGAAGGGTATGAGACTAATAGTCCAGGAGACAGATGAAGGTCTTTTCTACAGCAACGACTTTCAAGGTGGAAAAGAAACAGAAGGTAACAAGAAGACAGCACCAAAGGGACACTGTGACTGATTAAATGTGAACAGAGAAAAGACAGAAAGAGTCCCAACTGCTGACTAGGTTTCTGGCCTGGGCCCATGGGTAAATCGCAGAGATATGCATTATAAAAGCAGATTTGTAGAAAAAGAAGTTCATTTAGTTTTACACTCTACTGAAATAAGAAATATGCTCCAATCAAAATGGAACATTTTTCTATAAGATGTTATTCACTGCCAAGTGTTCATTCAGATGATGTCTTATTTCTTTGTAATTTAAATACATTTGCTTGGCAATCACCTGTCAACTTCTATTTGAATCTCTAAGATGGTACCAGTAATATGACAATATAAAATGGCTCCACCATTAGGTAAATTGCTCCTTACTACACCTCTAAGCCTCTAAAGAATAGGCAATTTGGCCTTCCATAATCAGCTATAAAGAGGTGGAGTCAACATCTGACAAAATGAATAACTTCTGATCTATAAAATTCCACACAGTGAAAGACTTCATTTATAGATGCTTACATAAACTAAAGAATCTGTAAATCAGATTTATTAATCAAACAACTGTTCTAAACCCATCACAGTTTTCCACCACAGCTGCTCACTAAGAGATTCCAAAACCAACTTTAAAGCAGAGCTAAAAATGACATAATAACATGCCTAATACAACTAACCATTTTTTAAAAGTAAAAGATGCACTTAAATACATATATACTATAGATATGAAAACATGAGTTTTAGGCCTCTAGGCATACACACACATATATCCAAACCAAGCTTCCTCTAATAATTCAATCTAGTTTTCAGAAAAGACTGCTTTGATACGCAATTCACTCATTCAACAAATATGTATTGAGGACTTCCCTGGTAGTACAGTGGATAAGAATCTGCCTGTTCAATCACCCTCCAGGAAGATTCCACATGCGGCAGAGAAACTAAAGCCCATGTGCCACAGCTACTGAGCCCAAGTGCTGCAACTACTGAAGCCTGTGCACCTAGAGCCTGTGCTCTCCAACAGGAGAAGATACCACAATGAGATGCTCGTGCACCACAATGAAGAGTAGCTCCTGCTCATCACAAATAAAGAGAGCCCAGCACAGCAACGAAGACCCAGTGCAACCAAAAATATATAAATAAGTAATTCTCAAAAACAATAAAACAACAAATCTATATTGAGTAGCTAATATACGATAGGCCTTGTGTAAGTGCTAGGGATATAGCAGTGAGTAAGACATACATGTCCCGCCCTCGTGGAGTTTCATACCTTAGTAGTAGTGGTATGTTGTCGTCGTTTAGTCACTAAGTCGTGTCTGATTCTGCAATTGCTTGGACCGTGGTCTGTCAGGCTCCTCTGTCCATGGGATCTCCCAGGCAAGAATACTAGAGTGGGTTGCCATTTCCTTCTCCAGGGGAATATTCCTGACCCAGGGATTGAACGAGCATCTCTTATGTCTCCTGTATTAGCAGGTGGGTTCTTTACCACTGAACCATATCTGATAATGAAAACTGCACTCTAGGGCAATGTCTTCCTTCCACCCCAGTCTCTCTGTAACTGATCACTGCAATGAATCTTCCCTGAGCCTTAAATTAAGACCCACATGACTGGAGATTAAGTGTTACAGTTATTCAATAGGAACTTCAAGATAACTATCTGATTAAAACATAGAAGGCCTCTCGGATACTAAAGACTAGAGAAATAAAAATAATTTTAAGGAAAGCACCAGCTTAGGGCCTTCTTCCCTAGCAGTCCAGTGGTTAAGACTTCAAGCCTTGACTGCTGGGGGGCACGGGTTCAATCCCTGGTTGGGGAACTAAGACCCACGTTCCGTGTGGTGTGCTCTCACCAAAACGGAAGAGTAAACCAAGAAAGAGGAAAGAAGATACACAGACAACAGGATCCAACACAGGACAGCAAAGGAAATCTCCAGGGAAGCCACTAGGCTTTAAGCACAAGGGCAAAAGGTACAGACTGGAGCAGGCCAGAGGCTCCAGGAAATGTTTTTTTCTAATAGGGTGAACTGAGTGAACATCTGAGCTATATTAACATATGGAATATATTTAACATTTGGTGGCAACTCTGGGGGCTGAATTACAGTAAACAGAAACCTACACAAATAAAAGCAATTAATAAGGAAATACTTAAGAGGAAATAAAGTGTACAGGAAAGGGAAAGTAATCCTATTAATAGTATATTAAATAGCTTAGCTGAGAAGAGCACTTACAAAGGCCTAATATATAAAGTAAACAACCATCTCCAAACCAAATTAAACTATACACATACTATGAAGAGAAAATGGGAGGACAGGAGCACATGTGTGTGTGTTGGGGACTGGTAGCAGTGTTAAAAAAAAAATCCAAGTGCTCGTCATATTATTTCAAGACATAAGGACCAAATTAATAAATTTAAAGTGTTCAAAGTATTGGCTGATGGCTAGATGAAAACTGGGAGACAGAATAACAGTACTATTGTTTCTATAACAAGCCTTGTAAAATCATTTGATTTTAAACTATATGCATATATTATTGTGATAAAGATTAAAACTAAAAGACTAAGAGAAAGAAAGGCATTAGCCATGGAGTGTAAGAAAAATAATCTTAAAGACTTTTTTTTAAAGCTATTCATAAAATTTAGTTTAAAATCATTTGGATTATTTACAACCAATGAAAACGCTCTATATATTGATGTGAATTTTATTCTTGGCTTCCAAAGTAACTGTACAACACTTGAAGCACTAAGTTTCCAACTCTAACCTCACATCCAGCAATAGGATGATATTTCTCACTATGGATGAAAAGTATATGAATATCAATATACAAAAATAAATAGGAAATAAATAACTCTCTTCCCAAAAAAATCACTTCACAAACAAAATTACTAAATACTATATATTACTAAAAGACATTCTTAAATGTTCATAAACACAATACTGATGCCATTCTAGTCTCTCGATGACTACCCAGGAATACACATTTTTAGATTAAATACCTGAACTAAACATACAAAATTATGTATTAGTTTTAAAGATCCCATGTTTTTAACTACAATTCAAAACCTTTAGCAATTTTTTCAAAGTTGATGAAAGGAAAAGAAATTCTGGGATGGATATACTGCTCAGCATACTCATCTCTGTCAGCACTTCACTCTTAACTCTTCACAAATATTATGTGGTTCTCCAAATCTTCTCTCCATCATTTATATACTCACCCAATCATGCAATATTTGCTGAGCACAAAATACACTAGGTACTGAACCTATCTTGGTACTGGGAATGCAGCATCATGACCGACAATAAATATAACAATCACAAGTCATGAACTATGCAGAACAGTGTGACACTGACAGAAGCCCACTTCATGTAAGATGACACAAGAAAGCCAATCTGAGGCAATCGGAGCTGGGACTTCAGGTATGAAGAATGAGCCAGACATGGGAAAATTGGTAAATAGTCTTTCCAGGCTGAGAGGAAAACAGGTTGACAGGAAAGGGATGACAGGATCCCGTCTGAATTTTATGGTTACACTGGCTGCTATGTAAAACTAGGAAACTACGTGAAACTGGCAAGAGATGATGGCAGCTGAGTAGTGGCAGCGAAGATGCGCAGGAGTTAACTGACTGGACTAGATAACAAACTAGGCAACAGACTCAAATTGGGGATAAGAGGATAGGTCAGATGGTGAAAGAGAGGAAATGAGGTTGTCTATCCATTTTTGGCTTTAGGAATTGTGTTGGAATAGTGGTGCCATTTACTGTCACATGGAAGACTAGGAGAGGCCTACCTTGATAGAAGAGTCCTTCTCACAATGCAATCTCTCTAGACCCTTTTACAAGTTATTAGGAAAAGGCAAGACACCACAGAGGACCTTAAAAGCTTTTTTATGCAAGGGGTAAGATGTTAACACAATCTAACTTTATAGAAATGAAATAGAGGGAGAACTTCCTCTGTAACACCTCACAGTTTTGCTCATAATGCAGTCCAGTATCAAGGACTCCAACCACCACCAATTTTCCTGAACCTTGTTCACAAGATAGTGATAAACATGGGATTTCTCTAAAAGAAAGAGAGCCTTATATTAATATTAAATTCCTAATAAAAATGGGTGACAAGGGAAGGCCTTCATCTTTGAATAGATGGGTCTTCTAACAGAAGGCCTCTGACTATAACAGTAAATATCATAAAGCTGGTTTTGTCAGGTTTTGGGGTCAGTCATCAACAATCTACCTCTGACCTCCAAGAGCTCTTTCTTAGCAGAAGAAAGGAAAGAGGCTGAGTGGGTGGCCCAATTTAAACACAAATATCATGAAGCCTAAAAGGTAAAAACAGAAGCATAAACAAGCCCTAAAAAGAGAAGCTATGCTATTTGGAAACAATATGGAAAGAACCGTCATCAACAAAGATCTACTGTATAGCACACAGAACTCTACTCAATTTCCTGTAATAACCTAAATGTGATAGGAAAATGAAAAAGAACAGATGTATATATACATGAATACTGAATCACTTTGCTGTTCACTGGAAACTAACACAACACTATAAATCAATTATACTTCAATAAAAATACTTTTTAATGTAAGATATAATTTAAAAAAAAGAACTGTCAGTCCCATCTTAGCCTTCTCAGTACCACTATCAAACCACCAACTTTTAATTCATAAATAAGAATCTCCACCTCAGCAGCTGGCTAACAAAGGAGTTTAAACTCTCAGCATTGAACTCTAGTGCTCCAAAAACAGACTTTCTACAGTCACAGCAACAAAAATAATCACCTTCCTAATTCTTCCAGTAACCTATCATAAAATTAAGGGCCAAAAACCTTCCCTGTCTCCTGAGAAAACACCTGGCTATAAGCTGGTCACAATATTCCCAACTCTAAGGAACTTACACATCTTTCTGGAAGGCAACCCTGAATGCTGTCACTGTGAAGTCTCACTAACCAAGCACAAAGGCAAACAATGAACAAGAAAAAACAAACAACAGCTGTCCAGTTTGGTAAATGGGGAGGCCGTTAACCCTCAAATGATGTCATCTCATTCTGCTCATCCCCTCCAAATCCAGGGTTCACTGGTGTATTTATCTCCTCTTTGTCACTGACACTCCATATGGAGTGTCAAACTGGAGATTATGAAGAACAGTATCTTTGTAACTACTTAGGTGACTTCAGTTCAGTTCAGTTCAGTCACTCAGTCGTGTTCAACTCTTTGCAACCCCGAGAACTGCAGCACACCAGGCCTCCCTGTCCATCACCAACTCCTGGAGTCCACCCAAACCCATGTCCACTGAGTCGGTGATGCCATCCAACCACCTCATCCTCTGTCGTTCCCTTCTTCTCCTGCCCTCAATCTTTCCCAGCATCAGGGTCTTTTCCAATGAATCAGCTCTTCACATCAGGTAGCCAAAGTACTGGAGTTTCAGCTTCAACATCAGTCCTTCCAATGAACACCCAGGACTGATCTCCTTTAGGATGGACTGGTTGGATCTCCTTGCAGTCCAAGGGACTCTCTCAAGAGTCTTTTCCAACACCACAGTTCAAAAGCGTCAGTTCTTTGGAGCTCAGCTTTCTTTATAGTTCAACTCTCACATCCATATATGACCACTGGAAAAACCACAGGCTTGACTAGACGGACCTTTGTTAGCAAAGTAATGTCTCTGCTTTTTAACATGCTCTCTAGGTTGGTCGTAACTTTCCTTCCAAGGAGTAAGTGTCCTTTAATTTCATGGCTGAAATAACCATCTGCAGTCATTTTGGAGCCCAGAAAAATAAAGTCAGCCACTGCTTCCACTGTTTCCCCATCCATTTCCCATGAAGTGATGGGACCGGATGCCATGATCTTAGTTTTCTGAATGTTGAGCTTTAAGCCAACTTCTTCACTCTCCTCTTTCACTTTCATCAAGAGGCTCTTTACTTCTTCTTCACTTTCTGCCATAAGGGTGGTGTTATCTGCATATGTGAGGTTATCGATATTTCTCCTAGCAATCTTGATTCCAGCTTGTGCTTCCTCCAGCCCAGCATTTCTCATGATGTACTCTGCATTTAAGTTAAATAAGTAAGGTGACAATATACAGTCATCCTTTTCCTATTTGGAACCAGTCTGTTGTTCCATGTCCAGTTCTAACTGTTGCTTCCTGACCTGCATACAGATCTCTCAAGAGGCAGGTCAGGTGGTCTGGTATTCCCATCTCTTTCAGAATTTTCCACAGTTTATTGTGATCCACACAGTCAAAGGCTTTGGCATAGTCAATAAAGCAGAAATAGATGTTTTGCTGGAACTCTCTTGCTTTTTCGATGATCCAGCAGATGTTGTCAATTTGATCTCTGGTTCCTCTGCCTTTTCTAAAACCAGCTTGAACATCTGCAAACTAACCCAGTGACTAAGACTCCATGCTCCCAACACAGGGGTGCGACCCCATGGACTGTAGTCCGCCAGGCTCCTCTGTCTATGAGGATTCTCCAGGCAAGAATATGGGAGTAGGTTGCCACGCCCTCCTCCAGGGTATCTTTCCAACCCAGGGATCGAATCCAGGTCTCCCACCTTGCAAGTGGATTCTTTAACATCTGAGCCACCAGGGAAGCCCCCCAAAGCAGGCAGGTAGGTTCAGTCCCTCGTCAGGGATCTAGGGCCCACATACTGATCTAGAGCACACACACTGCAACTGAGACCTGGTACAGCCAAATAAATAAATATTTTTTAAAAACTGCTCTATTTTTCTCCTTTACACATAATAACAGTTGGTGAGGCATACTTGCAAAAGGCTAGACCTACCATTCCACGTTAATGCTAGAGAGTTCACTGGTAAATTTAGCAAATTTTGATGAAGGCAAATTAGTGTCTTAATAAAAGAGAACAGTGCATCCCAGAAAGTACCAACTGTGAAATTCAATTTCCATTTACACAATGATATGTTATACTAAATGAGCTAACATCACATCAGGGTTAGTATAATACTAATGAAAATTTAATATTAATACTATAAAACATGAAGGATAAAATCTTGGTTGAGAAGTCAATATCTTAGAGCACATTAGGGTTGGTGGGTAGGCAAAATGAGAAGTTCTGCAATCTTCAACTATTACATGCTTAATTATTCCACTAGCAAACACAATGACCTTTGAGTGCTAAATTCTTTAACAAACAATTATTGAGCACGTACTCTGAAATGAGTATGGTGACAGGGCACTTCCAGGTCACTAAATACTCCCATACACTTTGCACTCCCACAGCACTCCCTTCTATAGTACTGTAGCACTTAATATACTGTGGGTTATTTATAAATTTAATACATAAAACATTTAGAAGATATTATGCCCATTATCAAATAAACAAAAGAAAGAACCTTAAAATAGAATTCCTAATATTTTATTCCCACCTCCCATGGATAGTCCTACATACACTTTGAAGTATATACTGTATATTTCAGTGGAGAACACTGACCCAGGTTATAAGAAAGGGGGTCTCAGTCATCTCCACTCCTTCAATATCTAAGTTATAGCCAATGCTCAGTAAAAATTTGCTGAATATACAAGCAGAGATACTTCAAAATGTGAATCCACAACAAAATTTTCTGACATTACCTAGCTCCTTAGTCTAATATAACTGCCAAATTCTACTCAAAGAAAAGGATTCAAAGAAATTTACCCATTTTATTGTATTACCACAATTTAAAAGCTAAGGACAATTTTAATTTAGCCAATTCTTACTGAAAAAAAAAAGTCTTATAATACTGTTTCCAGAACAATTCGAGGAAAGGAGGAGCATGAAAAAAAGAATTAAAGAACTAGAGAAGATATTCTGAGTTCTGAAATGCTCTAAACTGCAACTCCTTCTGTTTTTTTTTTTTTAATGCTATGCTCCAAACATTTAGAATACATTTTTAGGAATACACAGCCACAAACTTAAGATGCAATAAAGAACTGAAGTAAAGAGATGCAGAACTTTTCTGCCAAGATTTTCACTATCCATAAAGTATAATAAGTATATTATACTTTAGATAATATACGCGATTTATATAGAGTCAAGCCTTTAAAGGAAAGCTTGTGTTCTATTTAAGAAAGATAGAGATACAAGCCAAAGATAAAAGCTACCACTTATACATCTCCTTTGAAAAAAAAAAAGGTTAAGGTATACTTTAAGGGAACTATTATTTTTTATTAAGCTGATATACAATGTAGCTAAAACAGTATCCAAAAGTAATCTTCTAATTTTGAGAGCTTCTGGAATGTAAACAAGAAGTCACTAGACTGCCCTTTCACTCAGGTCCAGTAGGTGTTATCTGTCATTAACGTAACACTGCATATCCAAGGCCCCATTCTGCAAGATAAACAGCCAGTAACTCCATATCTGAAGGTGGCAATGCGTACCTGACTTTTTTTTAACACCACCTAATTATGGTTAGGCATTATTTAGGGCTCACTACTTTTAAGTAAAGCCAAGCAAGTAGGTATTTCAGTACTTTGTCAAGATAGCTTCTTACTTGTACAATGATTCATATAACACACATTGTGTATTTGTCCTATCACCCTCCCCATTCACCTTATATAATATAAGCAAGCAGCTAAGACTAACAGATGTTAAGTTTTATTCTCAAACTATATTCTAGCTCTATCAAAAACTTTATAAAGTCCTTCTACAACTTTACTAAAAAAATTCTATATCAAAGTCTGACATTTAACAAACAGTATCACATTCAAAAGAACAACCCACTTTATTCATTTTTATTTATTTAAAAAGCTCATCTCTTCTCAAGGTTATGTGGCAGCCTAGATGAGAGGGGAGTTTGGGGAAGAACGGATATAGGCATATGTATGGCTGGGTCCTTTTCCTATTCACCTGAAGTTATCACAACATTGTTAATTGGCTATACCACAATACAAAATAAAAAGTTGTTTTTAAAAAAAGCTCCTGGTTTACATTTAGGAATGCTGTTTTATCAACTTGCTTCTCTTTCTTGCCTTAATTTTCCTCTGCAGCAAAAATGATAAACATAAATTCATTCAAACAAGTTAAATAAGATTTTAACAAATATTTTGCTACCTCTTCAAAGATACGTTTTAAAATTCAACAAGCAGACACTTCCTAAAAAAACTGAACAAAGACCTTCAGTCACATCAGTTTAAAATACCCCAATTGTTAATTGCCAAAGGTAGATTTGATTTTATATGAGGCTAGAGTTAGATAAACGCTTAATTTCAGAATTCCTTAATGTCAGCTAAATCATCCTCAAACTTAAACAAAATACCTCTAAACCTTGAAGCAGTAAATCGGTTTGACTGAAGTCCTCTTTCAAGCCATGTAAGCCATTGCCTAATTGAGGCCAGACCTGTCAGGCTCAACAGCATCCCGGAAATGACTAGCCTACTAGAGCTGGAAACACATCAAGAATTTGGAATATTTCTCATATTGAAGCAAGGAAAAAAGTTCAAGCGAGACTGCCCATAAAAACAATCAGTATACTGTTCCACAGGGTGAAAAAAGACCTAAAAGGCGTATTTTTGTTATTCTGGTCATTTCAATATCAAAATTCTGTATGTAATTTCAGGTGATGGCCCACTGAACTTACTACCCCTTTCCTTCCAACACACGAACAAGAGTTCCCTACTAAATTCTCATACTGAATGCCTGTCTTGTAATCTAGTTTTCTTCTTCAGCTACTAATACCATCACCTGGAGCATGGCTGGTTTCTTGACTTAGAAACCTGTTAACAATAATGCCTAACACCTAAGCTATTTAATGGTTTGGTTTGTTTTTTTTTTTTTTTTTTACTTTTTACCAGAAATACAAGCACAAGAGCAAACGTGCGCGCGTGCGCGCACACACACACACACACACTCTCAAATCCCAGTCATGAAAAATTAAGTCACATTCCGGCCATAAACTGAGCAATAAACACTTCCAATTAGCGTGTGCTTTAGTGATCACGGACAGTGGTATCAGATTAAGTGGTAGAGGGTTGGGGCTGTTAACAACATACTGTGCATCAGAGTCAGTAAGCAGCAGGCTAGAACTGGCAGCAAGAAGGCCGGTCTCTAAAGGGAGCTATAACACAATATCAGAATGCTGGATTTCCGAATGCCATTTTATGGGGAGGGAGGGGAGGCGAAGTGGGGATCAAGTGCAATGAAAGGTTCTGACCAATGTCTGAGGCGATGAAACCGAAGACAAGATCTTGTGGCAACACCAGCTGTCCAGTGTCATCTCACCTCAAACACAACTCAATTTCAGGTCTCTCTCATCAAAGTCAGCCGCTCAAAGCGTGAGGGGGTGGCAGGCAGTGGATGGTGACAGCCCCCCAAGAGACTGGCAAAAAGCCCTGGGAAACGGCAGAGAAGGCACACAACTAGAAGGGGCTTCTGCTAGCGAACAGAAAGCATTGCGGTCGCCTTCCAGCCTTCCAGCCAGGGCTGTTAGGTACGAGGTTAGGATGTCGCTGGAGGGTTTACGAACGAGTGATAGGAGAAAATGGCAGTAAAGGATAAGGGGGGCTGGAAAGGGCTGGTGCTACCCAAGGAACAAGGGGAGGAGGACTTCTCTGGACACATCCAGGAGAACAACGCCACCAGAGAGCACGGTCAGCGCCCTGCCAGCGCCTGACACCCCTCTGTCTGGAAAGGCTTCGCCCCCGTCCACACATTCCCAATCCCCAAACACTGCTCCCACCCGACCCTGCTCCCCCGCAAAAATCCCCAGCGTGGCCTCCTTTCCGTTCCGCCTCAGGCGCCCCACGCCCTCAAGCTCCCCTCCCCTTCCCCGGTCACCCACCCTCCGGGCGGCCCGTCGCCGGCCTCCCCGGCAGCTCGCCCAGACCCCTCCCCCCTCACCTCTCCTCAGCGCCTCCTCGTAGCTGAGGAATCCGATCCGTGACTCCTTGGCGCCCATGCTCCCTTCATCCCCTCGGCCGGGGGTCGGAGCCCGCTCTCGCCCCCACCCCCCTCTCGCCTTCTCTTCGGCGTCCCTGGCTGACAGTGTCGGCGTCCCCCGGTCCCCACCTCCCCCAACACTAACAAGTGCGGCTTCTGCCCCGGCGGCTCCTCCCGGCCGCCGCCGCCGCCTCCATCCCGAATCACGTGACCCACTCCCACCCCGCCCCTTTCCCCTCCCTCTTACTCCGCCCTTCTCCTCTCTCCTCCCCTCCCTTCCCTTCCCTCTTCACGCCCTCTTCCCGCCCTCTCCCTCCCGCCTGCCCCGCCGAGGGTCACCTGACCCGAGGCCGGGGATTGTTCCGGGTAATGGCCGCCAGGGGCCACCCACTCCGCCCCGCCTCACGCTTGCCGCGCGCAGGGGCGTGGGGGCGGGGCCAGACCCTGCGCGTTACGCATCATCGCCACCTTCCGGCCAATCCGAAGCCGCGAGGCCCGGGGGCCTCCTCCCGCCTGAGGGGTGGTGACTTCCGGGGCGCTTGAGGCCGTCCTCCCGCCCACGAGTTCTGGCGCTCGCTGGGCGGGGTCGTAGCCCTTGACGGTTGGTCTGGCTGTGGCCCAGAGCCGTCTAGAAAGAGAAATGGAATCTTAGGGAGCCGAGGTCGGAGCGGCGCGTTTCGTGAAAGAAAGGAACGCGCAGAAGAGGCATTCCTGACGTTAAGGACATTTTTTATTAGGAAGGAGTTGTGAAAGGAAAGGAGACTCAAGGGTTTCACTAGAGAATTCTCCAGCCTGGTGGAGTGATTCTTAAGGAAAATGACTCTTGTGACAAGTTTTAGAACATCTTCCTTTTCGCTGTATCCCATCCCCCGCCCCGTTGGCGCTGGATTTTCTTTCACTTACGCAGAGCCAATTTGCCCCTGGGCGCATCTCCTGCTCTGCGCCGGCCTCTGGTACAGCCTTCGGAAGCTGTTGTGCAAAAGCTTAGTTTATCTGCAAGAGTTGCTCCCTACCAGAAATGTGAGAGTTACAAGACTGATAAGAGAGTTCCTCGCGCTTTTCCTTATTATTTTTTGTGTTAAAATATAAATTTGCAGTGCTAATCATTTTTAAATATCTGAAGAGCAGAATCACACAGTATTTCCCTTTTTGTGATTGGTTTATTTCATTTAGCACAGTGTCAAGATCTGTCCATGTTGCAGCACAGTAGCAGAGTTTCCCAGGTTTACCATGTGATCCAGCTCTTCCAGTTGTGACTATATACCCAAAAGAATTGAAAACCCAGACAGGAACAGATACTTAATATCTCCGTGTTTATGGAACATTATTCAAAATAACCAGAAGGTAGAAGCAATGCAAGTGTCCCATCGACTGGCAGATGAATAAGTAAATACAGTATATGCCTACAATGGAAAAATTAAGTTCCTTTTTTAATTCAGGTTATCTGGATATGGAAACACATTTGCTTGAAAAATAATCATTTGGATTAGATTAGATTCAAGGTGATACTTATGTAATTCAGGGACAGCAAAAGGATTTTAGTTCCTGAAGTCTACATTATAATATGCCCTGCTAGAGAGAGAAGGTAATAACTCTCCACTCGTCTTTCCTGGCAGACCAGATCAGCAGCCTGGCATTAGTCACAGTGCTGCCCTTTCCACTTCACTGTGAGGTAGTTAATTTTAAGGTCTCAGATTAGTTTCACTACTAAAAGGCCATGAACAAGGGGGTTGGGAATGTACTTCAGAGCCTTTAATTTCCAGGTGATTAGTTCGCCTCAAACGCAGGTTTCCAGACAAAACAACTCAGTCATCTTCCCCCTGCAGTAGATTATCATAATTAATGGGAAGTGACTCTTAAGAAAGGGCTCAGCTGTGGGAGAAAAGACCCTCAAGAGTTTAATTACAACATACCTTGGCTTTATTACTGTCCTAAATAATCAGTACCTAAAGCCGACCTTGCTGTAGACAGGACAGCCCTGGGTGATTATCTACCCACTTGATTTACAGTAGAACTGGAAGCAAATTGTTTTATCTCTTTGTAGTACTTGCCCCACTTGAAAGGTGGGATTGGGTTGGAATTAATCTATCTCAAGAAATAGTGAATTATTACAAAATACTCAGGAAAGAATAGACCATAAACTACATAATGAAAGATTTAGAGCAGTACTAATACACAGGAACTTTTAAGATTTCTTCCTTGGTTTTAAGCCCAGTTTCCCTTAGGGTCATAAAAATTTTCACTTCATTACGGGGTTTACCATGGATTAGGTAGTACTCAAAATTATGAGTTGAGATGGAAAACTAGGAAACACTATTTCTCCGTTGTTTAAGGTCAATTAAACATATTATTGAAGGCAGTGAAGCAGGTAGTTATGTCTGATGGGAATTTTAAAAGTTAAGCTGGGATTAAAACCTGCCTTTTGGTTTGTATTGGACTTCCCTGGTGGCTCAGATGGTAGTGTCTGCCTACAATGTGGGAGACCTGGGTTCAATCCTTGGGTTGGGAAGATCTCCTGAAGAAGGAAATGGCAACCTACTGCAGTATTCTTGCCTGAAAATCCCATGGACAGAGGAGCCTGTAGGCTACAGTCCATGGGGTCACAAAGAGTCAGACATGACTGAGCAACTTCACTTTCTTTTCTTTGGTTTGTATTACACCTTCTCAGGCAGTCAAGTGTTAAATATAACTTCTATTATAACTTAAAATTGATATAGCACTTAAGTTTGATGGTGTAGAAAATCTAAAGTCTACCTGTTATGGTGAAAAGAATTCTGTTAATCATTTAGTTTGTTCAGTTTCGTTATCTTTCACTTAATCCAATGAGGACTTGGCCAGCCCCCTGACTTTAAGCATTAGGTGGCACTTGAGGAACCATTGCTTTACCTATGATTATATGTCTGTGAAAGAGTTAACCAAAGGAAGGTGCATGGGAGATTGGTATGTAATTTATTCTTCCAGTTGGGCAATTGAAATGACAGTGTTCCTCAGATTATACTCCCAGAAAATTGGCACAGGAATAGGGCACGGTCATTCTAGTAATTGCCAAAGAAGTATAAGTCACAGACAAGGAGGTCAATATAATAAAGAAAGGGTGGGGCAACACATGACTTATATTTAATTGGATTGCCACAAAGTGAGGCCTGCACTGTATGAAATATGACTGCACAATAAGAGAACTGATTTTCCAGAATTAGGGACTTAGACTTCTCTGGTGGTCCAATGCAAGGGCCCTGGGTTGAATCCCTAGTCAAGGAACCTGATCCCACATGCTGCAGCTAAGACCTGGTGTGTACAAATTAAATAAAAATTTTTAAATTAAAAGAATTAGGGACTTGTTACCAATGGTGACACAGTAGGAGGTTGTGATTTTGTGTGTGTGTGTGTGTGTTTGGGGGTGGGGGGCTCCTCCTCAGGGCTTGCAAGATCTTAGTTCCCTGGGGTTACAGCAGTTGAAGCACCAAATCCTAACCAGTGGACAGCCAGGGAATTCCCTACTTGTATTATACTTCTATTTAAAGCAGTTAACCTTCAAAAAAAATTTTTTTCCTGACCACATGCTCTGGCCTGGAGGATCTTAGTTTCCCCACCAACCAGGGATCAAACCTGCGACTCCTGCATTAGGAGCACCGAGTCTTAACTATTGGACCACCAGGAGACCACCAGGACCGCCAGAGAAGTCCATAAGCCATTTTCAATGAAAGTACTATCAGTCATTGTAAAAAAATTTCCATCAGTACAAAAGTATATCCAAAGCAAAAGGTGACACTTCCTGTTTCACAGAAGTAAGTGTGTAACCTTTCCAGTTTTCTGTGACTACACCCACCATATTTTTCAGGCATATAACATTTGCATCTACACTCTCTTTATTTTTACACATATTATTCTTAGTCTACATACTGATCTGAAGTTTCTTTTTTCACTCAATTGAATATTCCAGACGGCTTTTTTAATCTCAGAATGCAGTTCTATCTTAATCTTTTTAAAAGATGCCAATTTTGTTTATTTAATGTATAATTAACCAATTATCTATTGATGAACATTAGATTGTTTCAAGTGTTTCAATATTACAAGTACTGTTGCAATAAACACTCTAGTAAATATATACCTTTTTACATGTGTCCGTGTATCTGGAGATGGAATTCCCAGAAATGCAATGGCAGAGTATGAGTATGAACCTTTTAAGTTTTAATTGTTGTTCAGTTGCCCAGCTGTGGCAGACTCTCTGTGATCCCATAGACTGCAGCACGCCAGGCTGCCCTGTCCCTCATCATCTTCCGAAGTTTTCCCAAGTTCATGTCCATTGCATCAGTGATCCCATCCAGCCATCTCATCCTCTGATGCCCTCTCCTCTTTATGCCCTCTCCTCTTTCTGCCCTCAGTCTTTCCCAGCATCAGGGACTTTTCCAATGAGTTGGCTGTTTGCATCAGGTGACCAAAATACTGAAGCTTCAGCATCAGTCTTTCCAATGAATGTTCAGGGTTGATTTACTTTAAGATTGACTGGTTTCATCTCCTTGCTGTTCAAAGGACTCTCAGGTGTCTTCTCCAGCACCACAGTTGGAAAGCATCAGTTCTTTGGTGCTCTGCCTTCTTTATGGTCCAGCTCTCACAACCATAGGTGACCACTGGGAAGACCATAGCCTTGACTATATGGACATTTGTCGGCAGAGTAATGTCTCTGCTTTTCAACACACTGTCTAGATTTGTCATAGTTTTCCTTCCAAGAAGCAATCATCTTCTGATTTCATGGCTACAGACACCAGCTGCAGTGATTTTAGAGTCCAAGAAGAGGAAATCTGTCGTTAGTTCCAGCTTTTCCCCCTCTATTTGCGATGAAGTATTGGGGCCAGATGCCATGATCTTAGGTTTTTTTAATATTTAGTTTTAATCCAGCTTTCTCACTCTCCTCTTTCACCCTTATCAAGAGATTCTTTAGTTCCTCTTCCCTTTCTGCCATTAGAGTGATATCATCCACATATCTGAGGTTGTTGATGTTTCTCCTGCCTATCTTGATTCCAGCTTGTAACTCATTCACCTAGGTATTTCTCATGATGTGCTCAGTGTATAGGTTAAATAAACAGGGTGACGACAGGCCTGTCCTACTCCCTTCCCAATCCTGAACCATACAGGGTTCTAAATGTTGCTTCTTGACTTGCATACAGGTTTCTCAGGAGACAGGTAAGATGGTCTGGTATTCCCATCTCTTTAATAAGTGTTTGCTATGAGAGTTTCCACAGTTTGTTATGATCCACGCAGTCAAAGGCTTTAGTGTAGTTGATGAAACAGAGGTAGATGTTTTCTGGAATTCCCTTGGCTTTCTCTGTGATCCAGTGACTGTAGATCTCTGGTTCCTCTGCCTTTTCTAAACCCAGCTTGGACATCTGGAAGTTCCTAGTTTACGTAATGCTGAAGCCTCAGTTCAGTTCAATCACTCAGTCGTGTCCAACTCTTTGTGACCCCATGAACCCCAGCATGCCAGGACTCCCTGTCTATCACCAGCTCCCAGAGTTTACCCAAACTCATCTCCATTGAGTTGGTGATGCCATCCAGCCATCTCATCCTCTGTCATCCCCTTTTCCTCCTGCCCCGAGTCCTTCCCAGCATTAGGATCTTTTGCAATGAGTCAACTCTTCTCATGAGGTGGCCAGAGTATTGGAGTTTCACCTTCAACTTCAGTCCTTCCAATGAACACCCAGGACTGATCTCCTTTAGGATGGACTGGTTGGATCTTCTTACAATCCAAGGGACTCGTAAGAGTCTTCTCCAACACCACCGTTCAAAAGCATCAATTCTGTGCTCAGCTTTCTTCACCGTCCAACTCTCACATCCATACATGACGACTGGAAAAACCATAGCCTTGACTAGATGGACCTCTGTTGGCAAAGTAATGTCTCTGCTTTTCAATATGCTGGCTAGGTTGGTCATAACTTTCCTTCCAAGGAGTAAGCGTCTTTTAATTTCATGGCTGCAGTCACCATCTGCAGTGATTTTGGAGCCCAGAAAATAAAGTCTGACAGTGTTTCCACTGTTTCCCCATCTATTTGCCATGAAGTGATGGGACCAGATGCCATGGTCTTAGTTTTCTGAATGTTGAGCTTTAAGTCAACTGTTTCACTCTCCTCTCTCATTTTCATCAAGAGGCTCTTTAGTTCTTCTTCACTTTCTGCCATAAGGGTGGTGTCATCTGCATATCTGAGGTTATTGATATTTCTCCTGGCAATCTTGATTCCAGCTTGTGTTTCTTCCAGCTCAGAGTTTCTCATGATGTACTCTGCATATAAGTTAAATAAGCCTAGCATGCAAGATTTTAGGCATGACCTTAGTAGCATGGGAGATGAGTGCAATTGTCCAGTGGTTTGAACATTCTTTAGTACTACCCTTCTTGGGAACTGGGATGAGGTTTGATGTTGTCCAGTCCTTGGTCACTGCTGGGTCTTCCAGATTTATTGACATAATGAGTGCAACACTTTGATAACATCATCTTTTAGAGTTTTGAATAGCTCTACTGGAATTCCATTACATCCAAAAACTTCATTTACAGCAGTGGGCCTCTAAGGCCCACTTGACTTCCCACTCCAGAATGTCTGGCTCTGGGTGACTGACCGAACCATCGTACTTATCCAGTTCATTAAGATCTTTTTGGTACAGTTTCTCTGTGTATTCTTTCCACCTGTTCTTGATTTCTTCTTCATCTACTAGGTCTCTACCATTTATGTCCGTTATTGTGCCCATCTTTGGGCTAAATGTTCCCTTGATATTTCCAATTTTCCTGAAGAGGGCTCTAATCTTTCCCCTTCAGCTGTTTTCCTCTATTTTTTATGCATTGTTCATTGAAGAAAGCCTTCTTGTCTCTCCTTACTATTCTTTAAGTTTTAATAGATGTTGCCAGGTTGCCTGCCTAAAAAGTTAGATCAAGCAGATGAGGCAAGCCAAGAAATGGGACAGGAGGGCCCACGAGGCAGCTGGTCAGGTCCTAGCTCATCTGTGCCCCAGACACACCCTGTCCCTTGTACACCCACTTCTTCATACATTCTCTCCCTAAATGCAGATTCTTCAGATGCAAATAACAAGACATGCAAACTGAAACTCAGCTCTTCCAAAACAGCCCATCAGCAGGCACTGTAGGATTCCACTCCAGTGGGGATCCTGGGGTTGACAACTCATGGACCAAAGTGGGCATCAGTATCAGGGGCTGTGGGAGGGAATGGGGAGTGAGACTTTCACGGTTGTGGAATTTTGGTCTTACAAGACACAAACTCAGGATGGTGGTGACGGCCCTGTGAGAAGGAGAATATATCTGACTCTTCAGTAACGTGCACCTAAATTGTGATGATGATAAAGGGTAGGTGAAAGGGAAAGTCACTCAGTCATGTCTGACTCTTTGCAACCCCGTGGACTCTACAGTCCACGGAATTCTCCAGGCCAGAATACTAGAATTGGTAGCTTTTCCCAGGGATCTTCCCAACCCTGGGATCAAAGCCAGGTCTTCTGCATTGCAGGTGGATTCTTTACCAGCTGAGCCACAAGGGAAGCCCCTGAAGAGTAGGTGGTGTGTATATTATTTCACTTAAAATCTTAAAATTTAAAAAGTTGGATCAATTTACATTCTAATTTAAAAGACAAAAACTAAAAAAAAATCATGTTCTAATCAAGATTATCTGAAAAAGCCAATTTCCCCTCATCCTTTTAACATTAATATCAGTTTAAGCTGATTTTTGTTATTAACATTTACCTATTACAAAGCCAAGGATCAAAGAATTGAATCGCTGCTTTTCTAGACATGAAATTCACTTTCATTCTAAACCTGGACAAAATATTTGAAGAATGACTAAAGATATCATTCTCTAGTCAGCAGTTAGAGATACCTAAGCTGAAACTAAGAATGGGAAAGAAACTATTCAGAGTGAGGACCTTTACCTTAGACCTACTTTAGAAGTTTTCTTTTCAGTCTTACCACAATCTGCGCTGGGCAAACATTTCACGTTGCTCACTGAGCCTGTGTAAGTGCCCCTCTATAGTTTTCCTCCAATCCAACTGCATTGAAGGTGTCCTTGTGTCTTTTTTTTAGTTAACAATTTATATCTGTTAGGAAATAGGTCTCATGCAGGGACCACCAGTGGCTGCTTTTTCTTGTTAGCTACTGAAAAATCAAGCAGCTTCTTTGTAGTCTTTCTGATCTTCTTATTCTTTATATTGTGGGCACTCCATTGTACTCTTAGGCCAGCCTTTTCCAGCAAAATAGAAACTACAAGTTTGAGATTAAGTCCATTAATTGAATTCCACTCAGCAATGAAAACATAGAATAATACAGAATCCATCTCTGAACAGATAGGATATACTTTACTTCAACTTCTAGGTTCGAAATAGCTTTGTCAAGTCATCCAAAGTCCAGTTTATCAGTCTAATATGCTTTCTTAGATATCTGAGAAATACCAAATGTACTTCTGACCTTTGATTTCTTCATCTAGTAGATGAGTTATTTAAACTCAAGCAGGCTTTTTTTTTTCAGATCTTAAATTCTATTATCTTATTATCTCTTGAAATATACAATCTCTTGCCAGCTCAAATCTGTTTTTATTTTTAGTTCAGTCTGAGTGTTTTTTATTTTCTCACCTGGCTAGTTAACACAATGTTTCTATTCTATTTCCTACCTTTTAGTGAACTCCCAGTCTGTGTTTGTCTAATTGTCCAACATCTCCTGGGGCTTCCTTTCTATCATTTCTATTATTTTGCTGGGGAGGCTATGCATTTTTGGGACGGGGCAAGTGGGAAGTCTCTGTACCTTCGGCTCAGTTTTGCTGTTAATCTAAAACTACTTAGAAAAATAAAATCTAATGATCAAAACTCCTGGTACAGAGGGACTTCCCTGGCTGTCCAGGGGCTAAGACACCGCACTCCCAATGCAAGGGGCCCAGGTTCAGTCCCTGGTCAGGGCACTTGATCCCACATGCCACAACTAAGAGTTTGCATACCCGAACTGAAGATCCTGCATGCTGCAACTAAAGATTACACATGCCGTAATGAAGATCAAAGATTCCAAGTGCCACAACTAAGACCTTCTGCAGCCACATATATAAATAAATATATACCTTTAAAAAATTCTGATACAGGGATGTGCCTGTCTACATTTAGGTATTTAACAGCTAGTAATTGTGATATAGGGCTTCCCTAGTGGCTTAGTGGTAAAGAATCTGCCTGCCAAGTAGGAGATGCAGATTTGATCCTAGGTCAGGAAGATCCCCTGGAGAAGGAAATGGCAGTCTACTCCAGTATTCTTGCCTGGGAATTTCCATGGACAGAGGGGCCTGGTGGGCTATAGTCTATGGGGTTGTAACAAGTTGGACATGACTTAGCAACTGAGCATGCACACACACAATTGTGGTTCAATTTGAAAACTCCTAGGGATTCACGGTGAAAGGGAGGATGGATTAATCACAGGAGTCTTAAAAGTCTTAAAGGGAATTAGGAGGTGAAGCTAGCTAACCAGTACATGAGTTGTGATTGTAGAGTTAGGTAAAATCTTTGCTTGGTGTTACTGATCCAGCAATTAATATCGTTAAAAACAAGTCCCAATATGTTCTTACAAAAGCTATACAATAGTATTTGGTCAAAAGTTTTTTTGGCAGTTGTGTTTAACGACTGCCCCCCCATCCCCACTCCGTGGCAGGAGGCAAAATCAAATCTGGATTTCTTTGAAAGAGGAAGGAAATTCGTATAGAAAAACAGGAAGTTGACAAGTCCCTCACTGTTGCCTAGCTAACATTTTCCCACCGCCCCATCATTTGATATGAATGTTGCTAATAATTCATTTTTACAGTAAGTATTTTTCTTATGCAAGAGATGGTGCTAAATCTTAGGGAACCAAAGTTGAATATTTTAAAGTCACTTTGATCAGGATAAATATAGTATGTTACGGGAACTGAAAGTAGGGAGAGGCATTAGTCCAAACTGAAAGAGTGGGGAGGGAGGGAAGTCTTGGGGTGTGGGAGTCTTGAAGGATAGGTAAGAAATCAGCCATTCATTCATTCATTCAACAAATTTAAAGTGCCTACTCTGTGGCAGGCACTGTCCTAGGCATTGAAGACACTTAATTGCATATTTGAAGACATTTAATTAAAGTTCCAGCTCTTATGAAATTTACATTTGAGTGGGATAAGAAGGACAATAAACAAAATAAGCAAAATGACAACCAATTGGTAACAAGTTCTATGGCCAATAGGGGAGACAGAAAGCCTTGAGATGAAGGTTGTAATTTAAAATAGAATGAGGGACTTCCACATGGTCCAGGGGTTAAGAATCTACCTGCTAATGCAGGGGACACAGTTGGATCCCTGGTCCAGGTAGATCCCACATGTCACAGAGCAACTAAGCCCTTGCACAACTACTGAACTGGTGCTCTAGAGCATGTGAACCTCAACTACTGCACCCATGTGCTGCAACTACTGAGGCCGCACACTCTAGAGCCAGTGCTCCCCAACAAGAGAAGACACTGTGATGAAAAGCCCTCAAACCACAACTAGACAAAGCCCTCAAGTAGCAGCAAAGACCCAGCAGTCATAAGGAAATAAAATACAACGGTCAGGGACTTCCCTGGCAGTCCAGTGGGTGGACATTCGAATGCAGAAGGTGCATTCCTGGTCGGTAGCTGATCCTACCATGTGGCCAAAAAACCAAAACATAAAACAGAAGCAATATTGTAACAAATGCAATAAAGACTTTAAAAATGGTCTACATCAAAAAAAAAGAAAGAAAAGAAAAATAAAATAGAATGGTCAGAGAGAAGCAAAAAGGTGATATTTGAGACAAAATCTGAAGGAGATGACAGAGTAAATCTCATGGATATCCAAGGGAAAATTGTTCTAGACACTAAGGCAAGAGCATCCTGGCAGGTGTGAGGACCAGCAAGGAGCAAGTGTGTGACAGTGAGGGAAATGGATAGAGGCAGGTCCTGTTTAAAGATTTCAGCTCTTACTCTTTGGAAAATGGAATGCTGGGACTTCCCTTGTGGTCCCCTGGTGAAGACTCTGAACTTTTACTACAGGGCACACAGGTTCAATGCCTGGTCAGAGAACTGAGATCCCAAATGCAGTGTGGTGAGGCAAAAAAAAAAAAAAAAAAAAAGATGCTATTGCTGCTTTTTCAATGAAGAAGAGGTTTGGCATATTTTCTTTTTCTTTTTCCTTTTTTGTCCATGTTGCACATCTTGTGGGATCTTAGTTCCCTGACCAGGGATCAAACCTGAGCCCAACAGTAAAAGTGCCCAGTTGTAACTACTGGACCTCCAGGGAAGTCCTAGGCATGCTTTTTTTTTTTTTTGGCTCTGGGTCTTCATTGCTGCTCACGGGCTTTCTCTAGTTGCAGTGAATGGGGGCTACTCTTCCGTGTGATTCACCAGTTTCTCATTGCATTAGCTTCTGTTGCAGAGCGCAGGCTCTAGGTGCACGGGCTTCAGTAGTTGCAGCGCTTGGGCTCAGTAATTGGGGCACACAGGCTTAGTTGCTCTACAGCATGTGGAATCTTCCTGGACTAGGGATTGAACCTGTGTCCCCTACACTGGCAGGCGGATTTTCACCTACCAGGGACATTCCAAGCATGCATTTTTATTTATTTTTTTTTTCAAGCATGCATTTTTAAAGGGTCTCTTTGACTACTGTGTTGAAAATGGGCCTGGGTGAGAGAAGAGACGAAAGGGTAAACACAAGGAGACCAGTTAAGAAGCAATTACAGGTATCCAGGCAGTGAGGTTGAAAGGTGAGATGTTGGGCGCCCCCCATAGTAATTTGAAGGAAGAGCCAACAGGATTTATTGATAGATGGGATTGAGATGTCTGGGAGAATATTCAAGAGTGACTCCCAAGTTGTTGGCCTTAGCAACTGGAAGGATAGAATTGCCATTCACCGAGATGAGAAAGAGAGTAGGAGAACAGGTTTGTGGGGCAAGATCAGGAGCTCAGCCGTGGACCTGTTATGTTTGAGTTGCCTGTTGGAACCCCAAGTGAAGAGAGAGTTAAATATCTGTCTGACATTACAAAGAGTCCAGGCTGGAGGTATAAACTGAAGAATCATTAGAGAGAGATAGTATATAAAGCCTCAAGACTGGATGAGATCTCCAAGAACATGTTCCCCTCCCAGAGGGCTTCCAGCATGAAAAGTTCAGAGATGGGGAATAAGCTCGAAGACTGAGAAAGTGAAGCCAGGGAGGTAGGGAAGCAAATAAAGGGAGAGGGGACTTCCCTGGTGGTCCAGTGGCTAAGAATCTGCCTTCCCAATGCAGGGGGCTGGGGTTCGATCCCTGACCAGGAACTAGATCTGACATGCCACAACTAAGAGACAGTACATGCTGAAATGAAGACAGAAGATTCTGAGTGCCACAGCTAAGACCCGGTACAGCCAAATAAATAAATAAATATTTTAAAATACATAAATAAAGGGAAAGACATGCCAAGAACTCCAAAGTGAAACTCCAAAGAAGCTCTGCTTCATCAGAAATGCTTTTTGTACCAACAAAATCAAATCTAGCTACTAAAACAACTGAAAAATCAAAATCAGTTATTAACCAGCAAAATAACATTCTCACTCCTAACACTTGGTAAGAACTATAAGTGCTTTCAGATAGTTTTTTTTTTTTTTTTTGGCCATGCCACTCAGCTTGTGGGATGTGGGATCTTAGTTCCCTGACCAGGGATCGAACCCCTGCCCCCTGCAATGTAAACACAGAGTCCTAACCACTGGACTGCCAGGAAAGTTCTGGAAATTATTTCTTAATGAGTATAGTTTGGGAGTGATGACAAAAACTTTGGAAATAGTAGTAATGACTGGACACAACATAACATAGTCAATGAAATTATTGCCACTGAAATATACACTTAAAAATAGTTTAAAAAATAGTTTAAATAGTGAATTTTATGTTACACAATGTTTAGGAGCTTAACTGGGTTTTGTTATATATCTACTTTTCTGTGATCTCTTTGAGCTGTCAATGAACAATATTGAACAGGAGGTTGTGGGGACAACAGACACCCTTAAAATTTGATGTAAAAGAATGAAGTGGGCTAACGTACAATAATTAGTGGTTGAAAGTAGATCTCTACCAATGCATGGACATTAGCCTGGATATAACTTAGAAGAGATTGCTGAGGCCCATACTTTTGTGTACATTAGTAAATACTACTGATATGCCAATCAATTCATGCAAAAATCTAAGAGAGTAGCCAATAAATACAAAAATTGTTCCCTGAAAATCCATAGGGAAATGGTTCAAATTTCCCTTCCATATTGCTATATACTCAGACATACTCTCTTAATTAGTACTCAGATCATGCCCTGCACTCTAGGGCAACCTTCCAAAAAAGGGTGCTAAATTAACCCAAATCTTCTAGTTTCTGTGGATATGTAATGAAAACAAAGGTAGGTAGAGTTAAATTCTAGTTAGTAGGCCTCTGTGTGCATTTATTAACTCTGTTCAACTTAGCTTTGTACAAACACTAATATGAGGACTTTTTCTATCCTCAATACTCCATCCTTCATTGATCTTAAACTTACATTTTCATTCTTCTGAAACACTAGAGTGCTGATTGGAATTACACTCTGGTACGTATGTCTTTGTTTACACAAGTGAGTATCCCTGTGCTACTATATGTGATTCTGGTTATTACTCCTGAGCAAGAAATTACCCCCCAAAACTTACTGGCCTAAAACAATGACAACATTTATTTTGTTCATGACTCTGCAATTTGGGCAAAGTTCAGTGGGGATAACTAACCTCTGTTCCATTTAGCATCAGCTGCAGTGGCTTGAAAGCTAGGAGGAAGCAGGAATCCTCTGAGGGTTTTGATCACTCACATGCCTGGCAGTGATGCTGGTTGTTGGCTGAGACCAGAGCTGGAACTGTCCGTTGGAACGATTACAAGTGTAACGTGTTTCCTCTTTCCTCACAATGCTGTGGCTAGGGTCCAAAGGTGAGCAGAGACACAGAGAAAGAGAGAAGCAAACAGGGAATCACCCTAAGCTATATCGCCTTTTATGATGTAGCCTAGAACATAATGCAGTGTTAAATCTTTTTTTTTTTTGGCTGTGCTGAGTCTTCATTTCTTTGTATGGGTTTTCTGTAGTTGGGGTGAGCGAGAGTTACTCTTCATTGTGACGCACAGTCTTCTCCTTGCGGTGGCTTCTCTTGTTGTGGAGTTCAGTCTCTAGGGTGTGAGGGCTTCAGTAGTTGCAGCTCAAGGGCTCCTCGAGGGAACACTCAGTGGTCGGGATGCACAGACTCGGCTGCTGCCCAGCATGTGGATCTTCCCAGACCAGGAATTAAACCACTGTCCCCTGTATTGGCAGGCGGATTCCTAACCATTAGGCCATCAGGGAAGCCCCACGGTGTCACTTCTGCTGCATTCGCATCACTGAAGCAGTCACAAAGTTCTGGCCAGGTTTAAAGGGAGGGGAAATAGTCTCCGGAAATATTGCTGTGCCACAGTGTGACTTCTGGCCAAACAATTTACCTCCCTCCTGTACTGCAGTATATCTTCGGCCCTTTCTCCAAAAGTGCCATTATGACATCAGGGTCAGGCTTGGAGTCTGGAATTGCATCATACAGGTCAGATCCAGGTGTGAATGAGGCTCCTTAATGTGTTTTCCCTAATGCAGTATCTTCTGACTTGATCATCTGTTCTTTGTAAATATACACTGAAGTTATTTAGGGAACAGGGACTGCCGGGAGCCGTCAGGATGCCCCCTTGCTCGGATGACAAGGTCATGAGCCTAAGAAAGAAATTGCAAAGCTGACTTTCTTTATCAGGGCATCCTGGGCAAGCCCCACCCTGGTATTTTTCTTGGAAGTTCTGTCCATGCTCGGAACATTGGCTCATCTCAGTAGGTCGGTCACAGTTGGAAAGAATTCGTCCTGAGATAATTCCCCCAGACCTTATGGACCAGAGGATCCGGGAAGGTGGATCACCTTCCCCGGGGGCTATGGAGGAATGAAAGGAACATTTAAATGGATTACTACTCCTTACTGGGGAGTTTACCAAGAGTTCTCTGGAGGTCATGGCAAGGCCACCACCAGAAAGGCTCGTACTTGGGTCACCTTTCCACCTCCCACTCCCCTGACCACTCCACAGAGGAGGCTCCCTTCCTTGAAGAAATCAGGCTCGATTGAGACTTAGGAATGCTCATAACTGTGGCCAGCATAGTTGGAGATATTGATTGCTTTAGAATAATGTAGACATAGGAATTCATTTTAGTAGTTGTAAGGTTAATAGGACTTCATTGTTAAAGCAGTGCTGCTAAACTGTCTCTTTGTCCTCTTTTTCCTTGTAAGAACCAAAATAGGTTAATAGAATAAAAGTTTCAAGCTTAAGCCCTTCTTTCTAGCTTCTACATAGTTGCACCTAGTAAGAGAAATGTAACCTTTCTACTTAGATTGATGTACTTATCCGAAGTATGCTGGAGACATTCAAATGGTAAACATACTATTGTTAAGTCTAATTATGCAGAAATCTGACCTTTTGCAAGGAAAATGAGCTTAGTGTTAAAGTTGTTGATGGTAGGCAAAAAACAAAAGATTGTATAGAATATTTGTGATGTAATGGGGATGTTCTTTGGCTATAAAACTGTAAGCTAACAAAAATAAAGTGAGAGACTTCTCCATCTCCTTTTGGAGAGACTTCTCCATCACCCCACAAAACTAACAGCAATAAAGAGAGACTGCTCCATCACCACACATCGACTCAGCTCAGTTCTTCCGCTGACGCCACCCATCCCTCAAGACCCCCCGGACCCCGCCGAGGCTGGACCCCGGCAAGGGACCATGATACATGAAACTTACTTTTAAATGGTTCAAGAAGGACTTCCCTGGTGGTGCAGTGATAGAAGTCTGCCTGCCAATTCTGGGGACACAGTTTCGAACCCTGATGCAGGAAGATTCTCCGTGCTGTGGAGCAATTAAACCCATGCACCACAACTACTGAAGCCCAAGCTCTAAAGCCCATGCTCTTCAACAAGAGAAGCCACTGCAGTGAAGAGTAGCCCCACTCTCTGTGACTAGAGAAAGCCTAGGAGCAGCAAAGAAGACTCCATGCAATTAAAAAAAAATGTTCAGGAGAAAGCTATTTTTATACATACAACATTTCGGAAACAATTTCCCAACTCCTTGAGCCTGAACATAAATTTGTGATTGCTTCAATGACTAGAATGAAGCAGAAATGGCACTGTGTTACATCTGAAGATGGAATATATATATATATACACACACACACATATAAATGCAGTGTATACACATATATATGTATTGTGTGTATATATATGTATATAAGTATTTATACATGTAAAGAGAAGGGGAGAAAGAGGAATGCAAATGATAAAGGAAACTGAGTAAAATGTTAACAACAGATGAATCATACAAGTATTCTTTGAGTTATTCTTATTTTCGTAACTTTTCTATAAGCTTGAAATGAATTCCAAATAAAAAGTTTTTTAAAATATCATGCACATTAATATTTTTTAAAATATCATGCACGTTAACATTTTGATATATTTCATTCCAGGGGCAAGTTCTGATTTGACCTTTCTATTAATTTGGGGGCGTTAAGAAAGTTCCTTTAATTCCCCCTTTGCCCAGATGTCTATAAGAAGATGTCATCACCTACTACACTTTAACCTACAATCCTCAAATCTCATTTCCCTAAAGAGTTCTTTTTGGAAAGATCCCTATCTGAGAGGGAAGATGTGGCCTTGTTGAAACTCAGCTTTTCCATGGTCTTGGCATTACCTACGCACTGAAGGCACCTGTGAGTTGTGGCTCAGAGAAATTATTGAAGGGTGCACCTCAGCCTCCTTGTAGCGAAAAGATATGGGGATTAACTCTCTTGAAGAACCATCATTATGAACCCAGAGCACAAGCTCTAAAAATAGTGACTGCCGAGAAAGAGCCTTCTCATGTTTCCAGTTTGAAAAGGACACTTAAGTAGAACTTGGGTGCTTTTCACCAGTGTCACAATCCCCACACAAGCAAAGAATAATCACTGTAAAAGTCCAGTTTAGGAACTGTTAGTACCTCCAAGAAGCACATGCAGGCCGTTTAATAAATCTATTAAATGGCCATCGTGTATACAACTTTGTCATTCAAAGCTGGGACTTCTCTGGCTGTCCAGTGCTTAAGAGTCTGCTTCAAGTGCAGAGGGTACCAGTTCAATGGGGGAACTAAGATCCTGCAACCTCTGCGGCATAACCAAATAAAAAAGAAAAGAAAAAAATACTTAAAAACTAAAAAAAATAATAATAATAAAGCTGGGAATTCTCAGGCAGTCCAGTGGTTAGGACTTCATTCTTCCACTGCATGAGGTTCAATCCCTGGACAGGGAACTAAGATCATGAAACCCACGTGGCACATCCAAAAAAAAAAAGGACTGATTATTCTGAAATCCTTGGACCAACATCAGATGTCTTATCACCATAGCAAAGACATAAAGAGTTCATTTATAAGATATGTAATCAGGGAACATCCTCTTAAATTAATTGCTAACAATTAATCAATTGCTAATTGAGGTCTAATATGTGTCAGATACTGGATTAACATTTACATACATTGTTAAATCATTTAATCTTCACACTAGCGCTATGAGGCATATATTATCATTATCTCCATTTTACGGAAGAAGAAAAAGTTCATCAAATGTAAGTAATTTGCCCAAAGTCAAACATCTAGTTGCTCAGTTGTGTCCAGCTATTTGTGACCCCCTGAACCATAGCCCACCAGGCTCCTCTGTTCATGGAATTCCCCAATGAGAATATTGGAGTAGGTTGCCATTCCCTTCTCCAGGGAATCTTCCCCACCCAGGGCTCGAACACAGGTCTTCTCTACTGCAGGCAGATTCTTTACCATCTGAGCACCACCATAGCTTTGACAAAAAGTCTGTCTAGTCAAAGCTCTGGTTTTTCCTGTGGTCATGTATGGATATGAGTAAAGAAGAATTTAAAGAAGGCTGAGTGCCAAAGAATTAATGCTTTTGAACTGTGGTGCTAGAGAAGACTCTTGAGACTCCCTTGGACTGCAAGGAGATCAAACCAGTCAATCCTAAAGGAAAACATCCCTGAATATTCATTGGAAGGACTGATGCTGAAGCTCCAATACTTTGGCCACCTGATGGGAAGAGCTGACTCACTGGAAGAGACCCTGATGCTGGGAGAAAATGAAGGCAAAAGGAGAAGGGGATGACAGAGGATGAGATGTTTACATAGCATCATTGATTCAATAGACATGAATTTGAGCAAACTCTGGGAGATAGTGAAGGACAGGGGAGCCCAAAGTGCTGCAGTCCATGGGGTTGCAACGAATCAGATACGACTTAGTGACTGAACAACAACAAACAAAAATCTACATCTGAAATCTTGCTCATAACCTACAGGTACACTATGGATTTTAAAATAAGATAAAATATGAAGTTAAGCATATTGCTACTTTGTGAGTTATTTTTTGTGAGAACATTGGTGAGCTTTGCCCGCACATATGCTGAACAATTTGTTCTTTGATAAATTAGCCTTATTTCTCACGGTGAGTATGCTTAGATAACATCTTACTGTTAGACTCATAGACCAAGGACTTAGTCAATTCATAGGATAGAGCAAGTAAGTCTGGCCATTCTTTTGGGTCCTAGAAAGACCATGCTTAAGTGTAATTATGTTCATTTAGTAATTCATTTATTCAACCAACACTTGTCAAATAACCATTTTGTATAAGAAATCAGGGTGTGTGATGACACCGCCTCAGATTTGTTGTCTGCCCATGACTGGCTTCCCAGGTTGACACTAATCTTAGTGCAGTCACCTTAGCTGAGGAACTTTTAGGTTTACAAACTCCATTTTATCATATTGATCAGTCTCTCACAGACTGGCTTATGTTAATAAAATGACCATGAAACAGAGGACCTTTGTTTCTGACCATGATGGAATAAAAGAGACCAGATTTTCCCTTCTGCCATAAACAATTAGGAAACTAAACAAAATATAGAAAACAATTCTTTTACGCATTGGACAATAGACAGTCCAGAACTGACATCGCTGAGAGAAAAACAGATGCAGTAAGTTCTACGGTTGCCCTGGCTTTATGCCTGGGGGCACATTCTGGATCATAAATTCAGAACGTGGCAGAACACAGTAGTCTCCCTTGAGTTGAGGAGACAGAGTTTGGCGTTCATGGTCCCTGTGGTAGCTGGATGTTGTTAGAATAGCAAAATGAAAAAAGGAATATATTAAAAGAACTCCAAAAGTCTGCACAGGGCTTTGATTCATTGCTGAATGTGGCCCAGAATGATAGAGTTAAATTTCACGAGGATGAGCATGGAAAAATCAAAGACATATAACTGAACAATCCCTAGGGCTCGTACAGGGCTAGGAAATGTTCTGACCAGTGAGAGAAGGAAGACCTCATTGACTACTCAAGACAGTCAAGAGAAACCTCAGAAATGTCCAGCGTTACCAACTGATCTGTATTAACTCTATAGTAAGTTATACTCTAGACCCGCTTTAACAAAACTTCAAAACAAGCTTTCAAGAACATCAAACTATTTGAAAGTAACCCTAACCCATCTGGTAAAACAGATGCTTATGGTCTTTAAGGGAAGACTACAAATTTCAGGCACTTAAGAATGTAACATCCTAGGATCTGATAAAAAAAAAAAAATGACCATATGTACCAAGAAGCAGGAAAAAGAATAGCTGAACCAAGAGAAAACTCAGTCAACAGAAACAGAGTCAGAAATTATAGAGATGATGGAACTAGCAGACAAGAATGATAAAACAACTATGATAACTATTGAGGTATTTAAAGGAAAACAGACATAATGAGAAAAGAAATGGAGGATATAAGAAACAAATAAAACTTGTAAAGGTGAAAAATATAATATCTGAAATGGAAAATTCAACATGGCAGCTAGCTTCTCCCAAAGCAAGCAACCAGAGAGAGGAAAATGATGGCAGGAAGAAGGCACATGCTTTTTATGACCTAGTAAATTTCTTTCCTATTTGCAGTAATATGATCTACGTTGGTTTAGTCACTCAGTCGGGTCCAACTCTGTGATCTCATGACCTATAGCCCGCCAGGCTCCTCTGTCCATGGGATTCTCCCAGCAAGAATACTGGAGTGGGTTGCCATTTCTTCTCCCAGGGAATCTTCCCAACCCAGGCCTCAAACCCGCATCTCTTCTGTCTCCTGCATTAGCAGACAGGTTGTTTATCTACTTGGCCACCAGGGAAGTAATAAATTATTGACTCAGCCACCAGGGAAGTAATAAACTAATACAAAGTTGGTGGCTTAAAACAACACAAAACTTATTCCTATACAGTTCTGTAGTCCAGAAGTCTGATATGAGTGTCATCTTGAGGAGACCCAAAAAGCCTTATGCAGAGGTCTAGATAATGAGAGACTGAAGCTCCTGCTAGCAACCAGCACTAAGTTGCCCAGCATGCAAGTGCATCACCTTGGAAGTGAATCTTCCAGCCCCAGTCAAGTCTTCAGATGACACAGCCCTGGCTGATATCTTGACTGCAACTTCATTAGAAACATTAAGCCAGACTCACCAAGCTAAGCTGCTAGATTCTCCCCCCACAGAAATTGTGTGAGAGAATAAGGATTGTTTTAATCCATTAAAATTTAAGACAATGTGTTTTCTAGCAGTAGATAATGCAAGAATCTCTTCAACAAATATTACTGGGACAACTGGATAGCCATATGGAAAATAAACAAAACTCTCCCTAAACTGATAGAGTCATACAATAGGACACAACTCAGCAATAAAAAGGAATGGACTCTTGATCCATGTGATAATATGGAAGAATCTCAAAAATGTTCTGCTGAGCAAAAGAAGCCAGGCATGGAAAGTACATCTTGTATGATTTATTCATGTGAAACTGTAGTAAAGAAAATTGAGGATGATGGAAAGCAGACCAATAGTTGCCTGGGGCTGGGGGTGAGGGCTGAAGGAGGAAGGGGTGTGAAGGCTGGCTGGGAAAGACGAAAGGCAATTTTGGTGTAATGGGAAAGCTCTATATCTTGATTGTAGCTCTATAGGTTATAAGGGTGTATTTGTTGATACTCACTGAACTCTACACTTGAAACGAGTTCACATTATATAAATTGCAGTTATATAATTATAATTTATATACAATTTACTTCAATAAAGTTGAATTTTAAACTGAAAAAATTCCATGAAGAAAATATACATACCTAAATGGTTAGTGCCTTTATATAGGATAAATTTCTTCCAGGATATATGATAATATTAGTCTCTATTAAGAACTTCCTGGGGAGAGGGACTTCCCTGGTGGTCCAGTGGCTAAGACTCCATCCTTCCAATGCAGGGGGCCCAGGGTTCAATCTGTGGTCATGGAACTAGTTCCCATATGCCCAACTAAGAGTTTGCGTGCCACAACTAAAAGATCTTGCGCGCCACAACAAAGATCGAAGATCCCACATGCTGCAACTAAGACCCAGCACAGCCAAATTAATTAATTTAAAAAAAATTTCCTGAGGGGCTTCCTTGGCAGTCCAGTGGTTAATACTTGGTGCCTTCACTACCAAAGGCCCAGGGCCCAGGCCCAGTCTACTGGTTGGGGAACTAAGATCCCACAAGCTGTGCAGTGTGGCCAAAAAAAAAAAAAAAAGGAAAAATTTCCCCTTCCAGCATCAAGGAACCTGTGGAAACTACATTACTGATCTGAAAGTTTTCTTCATCAGCAGGTCCCCTTGTTCTTCCTCTCATTATACCTGATGTCATACTCGTCACCACAATTACACATTTCTGGGAGTCCTTAACTGACGTATTTCTCTCCCCTTAGACAGTAAAGCTCCCCAAGGGCGGAGACTAGGTCTGTTTAACTCACTTCTGCATTCCCAGAGTCTAACATAATGGCTGGGACAGTGTAAGTGCTCAATAGGTATCTGATAAACTAACTCTCTGCTTCATTCAAGGGACATACACTAATCCTATAAACACAGTCTTGTTTGCTTTCAGCCTTTTATCCAACAGAATAACTATGCATTCAGATATCTCTGCCAAGACCTTTGTGTTTCCTCTTCTTTCCCTTTCTCTTCCCACTCCCCTTCCCTATCTCATCTCTCTTCATCTTTTTTTTTTTTTTTAATTTTATTTTTTGGCTGTGCCACACAACATATAGAATCTTAGTTCCCAGAGCAGGGATCGAACCTGTGCCTCCTTCTTTGGAAGCACAGAGTCTTCAGTGTTGAACCACCAGAGAAGTCCCCCATCTCTCTTCTACAACTTGCTTGCTTGTCTACCTGTAGATGGTACTGGAGATGCTGCCCTTGGTTTTTGGGTGACTGTCCTCCTTAACATTCTTGTCTCTTCTCTCTAATCTGGCTTTTCCACTCCAGTCACACCAACGTGAACCCTTTTCCTGCACACAATTCTTCCTTTTTCACCATCTCCATAACTTTGCCCATGCTATTCCTTCTGCTGAGAAATCCCAATCCCGCTTTACCAGTCCATCAGATTTGGCCTCTAAATTATTTCAGGAAATTATTTCTACCTAACACTTCTCAGTCTCTGTGCTCTGCTTCTCACCAGCCCTTTGGATTCAGCCTGAAATACAGGGACTTGTTGCACTTACGGGAATGTCACCCACTTGTACTATGATGATGGATTTGTATGAAGTTATGATACTTTTCACTAACTATAAATGCCTTCCAAATGGCATGTGCTTACTCCTTTCCCTTGTATCTGTTTCCCTGTTTTAAAAAAATAATTTTATTTATTTATTTACTTTTGGCTGTGCTAGGTCTTTGCTGCTGTGCATGCTTTTCTCTAGTTGTGGCGAGTGGGGACTGCTCTCTGGTTGTGGTGTGTGGACTTCTCACTGCAGTGACCTCTTGCTTTGCTCCTGGGCTCTAGACCACTGGCTCAGTTGTTGTGGCACGTGGGCTTAGTCTTGGCACCCATGTGGGATCTTCCTGGATCAGAGCAGGAAGCATGTCTCCTGCATTGGCAGACGGATTATTTACCACTGAGCCACCAGGAAAGCACCTCCACTTTTTTTTCCCCCAATATTTTAGGTTTTTTTTTTTTAATTGTTATTGTTCTGAGAATCTTTTTTAAGACCACCAGGGAAGTCCCTGTTTTCCTTTCTTATGCAACTACTCAGGACAGAGTTCAGCAAAGAGTTGCACTCGATCTCAATGTATCAGAGTTGAGCAAATGAAACACCCATCCGTGGGTAATTCAACCCAAGTGCAGGCATGGAAAGAAGCCAGGTTTGATCCAACTGAAACAGCGTAAGTGAGAATGTCTTTTCTGAGTCCGAGTTCCCAAATGCGTCTCTTTTCACTGGCCTAGGAGAATCCCATTATTTTGTCAATGGGGATATATAAAGATTCCTTGAAACATACTCTGGTAGGTAGCACAAATAAACCATATAATTTTATTTCCTTAAATAGAAAAAGTCCAAACTTAAGGATATAAGATTCCCTGGGTCAGACCAAGGCTAGGTAATTCAGATTTTTTATTTTATGTTCTTTTAAATGCAGAGCTGGTCACTTAAACCCCTTCCTTATTTTATTTTTTAAATATTTATTTATTAGCCTAAGCCAGATCTTAGTTGCAGCATGCGGGATCAAGTTCCCTTACCAGGGACCAAACATGAACCTCTTTTATTGGGAGCACAATCTTGGTCCCTGAACCACCAAGGAAGTCCTATTTTTATTTATTTATTTTTGGCCATGCCATACGATTTATGGGATCTTGGTTCCCTGACCAGGGGATGATTCTTTGCCATTCTTGCTCCCTTCATTGGAAGTACAGAGTCTTAACCACTGGATTGCCAGGGAGGTCTCAGATATTTAAAAAAAAAACTTTCAACAAGAGCCTACTGCATAGCACAGGGAACTATATTCAGTATCCTGTTATAAACCATAATGGAAAAGAGTATAAAAAAAGAATGTATATATACACACATATATATGCACATCACTTCCCTGTCCAGCAGAAATTAACACAATATTGTAAACCAACAATACTTCAATAAATTTTTAAAAATAATTTTTTATTTGGAAATACTTTCAGATTAATAGAAAAGTTGCAAAGGTTTTATAGAGAGTAGCTTTGTGTAGAGTTTCTATATACTCCTCACTCAATATCCACCATTGTTAACATCTTATATTATCATGATACATTTGTGAAAGCTAATAGACGTTGTTATATTATTGTCTAAACTCAAGGCATTATTTGGATTTCACATTTTTCCGTTAATGCTCATTTTTGTTTTAGGATCTAACTCAAGAGTACCATGTTACAGTTAGTTATTACGTCTCCTGGTTCTTTCTTTTTTTAAATTTATTTATTTTTGGCTGTGCTGGGGCTTCACTGCTGGGCAGCCTTTCTCTGGTTTTGGACCGTTTGGGCTACTCTCTAGGTACAGCGTGCAGGCTTCTCTTGTTGCAGAGCGCGGCCTCTGGGCCACACGGGCTTCGGCAGGCGCAGCACCGGGGCTCGGGGCTCGCAGCGCCGGGGCCCCAGAGCGCAGGCTCAGTATCTTAGCCTCACAAGGGCTTAGCTGCTCTGCAGCACATGCGATCTTCCAGATCCGGAATCATTCTATGTCCCCTGCATCAGCAGGAGGGTTCTTTACCACTGAGCCACCAGGGAAGCCCTTCCCTGGTTCTTTCTAACCTGTGACAGTTTCTTGGTCTTTTCTTGATTTTCACAGCCTTGACAGTCTTAAGGAAGACCAGCCAGATAACGTTGTAGAATGTCTCCCAATCTTGTTGTGTCTGATGTTTTTCTCATGCTTAGACTGGGCTTGTGGGGTTTTTAAAAAATACTGTGGAGTTAAAGTGCCCTTCTCATCATACATCACACCTGGGATATGATGCCACACATGACGTCAGTGAGGGCTTCCCTGATGGCTCAAGTGGTAAAGAATCTGCCTGCAGTAAAGAAGATGCAGGAGACTCAGGTTTGATCCCTGGGTTGGGAAGATCCTCTTGAGGAGGAAATGGCAACCCACTCTAGTATTCTTGCCTGGAAAATCCCATGGACAAAGGAGCCTGGTGGGCTACAGTCCATAGGGTCACAAAGAGTTAGACTCGACTGAGCATGAGCACATGACATCATTGGTAATATTAACTCTCATCACTAGGTTGATTTAGCGCTGCCAGTCATCTCCTGGTAAGTTACTAACATTTCCTGTTCCTACTTTACTCTTTGGATAGCTCGGATCTTGATGGGCATCAAAATGCATTTTGTAAAAAGGGCAGGGTAATTTAACACTATAATGGCGGATTTACTCAAAATATTCCTAATCCCGGTTCTCCAAATCAAAGTCTAACCCTCTGAACTATAGAAAGAAACCAAAATGTATTAATACCCACTTGTCAAGCAATGCAATATAACATAATTCTAAAATTTTAAACAAAATTGAATGCAATCTAGTGATAGCTAAGATCTTCCAGCTTCTAAAAATCTAGAGGAACATGACCTTCAATCTGTACAGAATAGAAGTCCAAAGTGCTTCTCAAAGTTTCTCCAAATTCCCAGGCGTTTATGTCACCATGGTGGTACCTTCTGATAGATTTATTTCCTTTGAGCCTTATCTTGGTTGTTGCTGTTCATTTGCTAAGTCACGTCTGACTCTTTGCAACTCCATGGACTGCAGCATGCCAGGCTCTTTTGTCCTCCACTATCTCCGGCAGTTTGCTCAAATTCATATCCACTGAGTCACTGATGCTATCTAACCACCTCACCCTCTCCCTCCTCATTTTACCTTCAATCTCTCCCAGCATCAGAGTCTTTTCCAGTGAGTTGTCTCTTCCCATCAGATGGCCAGAGTGTTGGAGCTTCAGCTTCAACATCAGTCCTTCCAAAGAATATTCAGGATCAATTCCCTTTAGGATTGACTGGTTTGATCTCCTTGCTGTCCAAGGGACTCTCAACAGTTTCATATAGCACCACAACTTGAAAACATCAGTTCTTTAGCACTCAGCCTTCTTTATGGTCCAACCCTCACATCCATACATGACTACTGGAAAAACCATAGCTTTGACTATACATACCTTTGTGGGCAAAGTGATGTCTCTGTTTTTCAAAACACTGTCTAGGTTTGTGATATCTTTCCTTCCAAGTAGCAAGTGTCTTTTAATTTCATGGCTGCAGTCACCATCTGCAGTGATTTGGGAACCCAAGAAAAGAAAATCTGTCACTGCTTCCACTTTTTCCCCCCTTCTATTTGCCATGAAATGATGGGACTGGATGCCATGATCTTAGTTTTTTGAATGTTGAATTTCAAGTCAGCTTTTTCACTCTCACTCTCAAGAGGCTCTGTAATTGCTCTTCACTTTCTGCCATTAGAGGGGTATCATCTGCATATCTGAGGTTGTTGATATTTCTCCCAGCAATCTTGATTTCAGCTTGTTATTCATCCAGCCAGGCATTTTGCATGATGTACTCTGCATAGAAGTTAAATAAACAGGATGACAATATACAGCCTAGTTGTACTCCTTTCCCAATTTTGAACAAGTCAGTTGATACACATAGGGTTCTAACTGTGGCTTCTTGACCCACATACAAGTTTCTCAGGAGACAGGTAAGGTGGTCTGGCACTCCCATCTCTTTAAGAATTAATTTTCCATAGTTTGTCATGATCCACACAGTCAAAGACTTTACTTTAGCATAGTCAATGAAGCACAAGTAGGGGTTTTTTTGCAACTCCTTTGCTTTTTCTATGATCCAACAAATGTTGGCAATTTGATCTCTGGTTCCTCTGCCTCTTCTTGCTTATCTTGGAGCTATCCCTTTATTTCTCACTGTCAGCGAGGGCCCAAAATAAGGGGCCTAGAGACTTCCCTGGAGCTCCAGTGGTTAAGAATACACCATGCCAATGCAGGAGGCATGGGGTTGTCCCTGGTCAGGGAAAGACCTCACATGCTATGCAGCAAGGCCAAAAGATAAACAAATAAATAAAAATAAGGTAGCCTAACTTCTTATTCCTTCATTCAAAGAAACATCTGAGACTGTTGAGTACTTTAGATATGAAGGGTTTTAGTGAAGGGTTGTATCTCATAACTTACAACCAATGAATATAATCCATATTAATCCTTCTGGCCACACTTTCCCACTGCAAGTGTAATCTGCATTCTTTCATCCCCAACTTCCAAATCATCCCTCAGTGACCCAGCTTCTCATCATCTGTTTTGCTGGCTTCTCTCTCTGCAGTGTCCCTTGTTTTCTTCCTCTCTTTTCTGGCATTCCTTTATTTTATTCTATTTATTTATCAATTTATTTTTGGCCACACCACACGACTTTTGGGATCTTAGTTTCCTGACCAGGGATTGAATGCTGGCAGTGGAAGTGTGGAGTCTTAACCTAGACTGTCAGGAAATTCCCCAGGTATTTTTTTCTAGAAATCAGATTGATTCTTGGTAGCCAACGATGGAGAAACTCTACACAGTCAGCAAAAATAAGACCAGGAGCTGACTGTGGTTCAGATCATGAACTCATTGCAAAATTCAGACCTAAATTGAAGAAAGAAGGGAAAACCATTCAGGTATGACCTATATCAAATCACTTGTGATTATACAGTAGACGTGACAGATAGATTCAAGGGATTAGATCTGAAGAACTATGGACAGAGTTTTGTAATGGTGTGCAGGAAGAGGTGATCAAAACCATCCCCAAGAAATGCAAAAAGATAAAATGGTTGTCGGAGGAAGCCTTAAAAATAGCTGGGAAAAGAAGAGAAGCTAAAGGCAAAGGAGAAAAGGAAAGATAAAGTCATCTAAATGAAGAGTTCCAAAGAATAGCAAGGAAAGATAAGAAAGCCTTCCCCAGTGATCAATGCAAAGAAATAAAGGAAAACAATAGAATGGGAAAGACTAGAGATTTCTTCAAGAAAATTAGAGATACCAAGGGAAGATTTCACACAAAGTTAGGCTCAATAAAGGACAGAGATGGTATGGACCTAACAGAAGCAGACGGTGTTAAGAAGAGGTGGCAAGAATACACAGAAGAACTATACAAAAAAGTTACGTTATGACCCAGATAACCATGATGGTGTGACCACTCACCTAGAGCCAGACATCCTGGATTGTGAAGTCAAGTGGGCCTTGGGAAGCATCACTACAAACAAAACTAGTGGAGGTGATGGAATTCCAGTTGAGCTATTTCAAATCCAACCAGTCCATCCTAAAGGAAATCAATCCTGAATATTCATTGGAAAGATTGATGCTGGAGTTGAATCTCCAATACTCTGGCCACCTGATAGGAAGAGCTGACTCATTTGAAAAAACCCTGATGCTGGGAAAGACTGAAGGTAAAAGGAGAGGGCAGCAGAGCATGAGATGGTTGGATGGCATCATCGACTCAATGGACATGAATTTGAGCAAACTCCAGGAGACAGTGAAGGACAGGGGAGCATGCTGCAGTCCATAGGGTTGCAAAGAGTCAGATACAACTTAGGAACCACCACCAAATAGAAACAAATTGACATAAAAACCTCCCAGGTAAAGATCATTGTAAAATGTAGGAAAGATAAAGTGCTCAGCACTCAAGAAGTACTATTGTGTATTATTGTTTCTAATATAATTTATTTAATTGTAAGTTAATAATTTTATTTTTACAGAATTAACTTTTTTACTGTGGTAAGACTATGTTACTCAAAACTTACCACTTTAACTATTTCAAGTATACAATTCAGTGGCATTAAGTATATTCACAATGTTGTATAGCTAGCACCATCTATTTCCTGCAATAAACTTTTCCATTATCCCAAACAGAAATTCTAATTATTCCTTCTTTCTCTCAGATGCTGGTAACTTTATTTTACTTTCTGGGTTTTTTTTTTTTCATAAAAGTAGAATCATACAATATTTGTTCTTTTGTGTTTGACATTTCATTTAGCATAATGCTTTCAAGATTCACACTGTAGCAAGTATAAGAATTTTATTCCTTATAAAATAATTACATTTGCAGGAACATGGATGGACTTAGAGATGATCATACTAAGAAAAGTAAGTCAGAAAGACAAATACCATATGATATTGTTTGTATGTGGAATCTAAACTATGACACAAATGAACTGAGCTATGAGACAAACAAACGCAGATAAAGAACAAATCTGTGCTTGCCAAGATGGAAGGAAGGCTTGGGGGTTTGGAATTAGCAGATGCAAACCATTATACATAGGCTGGATAAAAAACAAGTTCCCACTGTATAGCATAGGGAACTATATTCAGTCTCCTGGAATAAACCATAATAGAAAAGAATACGAACAGAGAATGTGTATGCCTCAGAGCAACTAAGCCCTTGCACCACAACTACTGAGCTCTAGAGCCCTGGAAGGCTTCCCCGATGCCTCAGCAGGAAAGAGTCCGCCTGAAAAATTCCACAGGCTGAGAAGCCTGGTGGACTACAGTCCAAAGTGTCACAAAGAATGACATACAACGGAGCAAGCAACTTAGGGTCCAGGAACCGCAGCTACGGAGCCCACGAGCCCTAGGTCCTATGTTCCACAACAAGAGAAGCCACTGCAATGAGAAGCCCCCACACTCAGACTACAGAGTGCCCCCCACTTGCTGCACCAGAGAAGAGCCTGTTCAGCAACGAGCACCCAGAGTAGCCAAAAAGAGAAATGAAAAAAAAAAAAAGAATGTACAGATATGTATAATTAAGTACAGCAGAGATTGGGACAACATTGTAAATCAACTATACTTCAATTTAAAAAATAAATTTAAGAGATACTATATATGTATAACTAAATCACTTTGCTGTAAGCAGAAATTAATGCAACACTGTCAATCAACTATATGTCGATAAATTTTTAAAAATCCATTCCTTTTATGGCTGAATAAAATTCTATCGCATGTATCTACCACAGTTTCTTTGTCCATTTATCTGTTGATGGACACTTGAGTGTTTCCACCTTGTGGCTGTTGATAAGAATGCTGCTCTGAGTACAACTATGTATTTGAGTCCTTGCTATCAATTTCATTCAATGTCTGTATTGAACAAATGGCTGGCAAAATTCCTGAAAATTTACCGATCAGCTCTGATGAACTTGTTAGAGCCTGTCAGAGCTGGTTCTAGAACAATGCTGGAGAGTCCATTGCTTAGCAAATTAGACCCAGCAAGGGCCAATTTGGGATTCAACTCCAGCATGTTTTGAATGTGCCTGATGATCAGAATCGCCTGGGACATCTATTAAAATATTGATTCCCAGGCCCTCATGGGAGATTCTGATTCCTAAGCTCTGAGGTGGTGTCATACTCATCAGAATTTGTCTCAGTCTGGAAAACCTGATATGAGCCTCTAGTACCATCAAATCTAGCCCTGAAACCAAGCGGTACAAATATAGTACTCTAAAAAAGAGGATGTGAGGGTAAGTCCTTTGGGGGAACTTGCTGGAAATTTGGGGGTGTCATTTTTTTCTTTCCAAAAATTCTTCCCAACTCTAATATTCACTAACCACACAATTCTCTCCTGCTCATCTCCCTGAATCCCATCTTAGGAAAGAACAGCTTCCAGAGACAGCCATGTGGAAATCATCAGGCCCAACAATTTATTTTCCTTTTCAAAAATTTTTAAAAATTAATTAGTATTTAAATTTTTGGCTGTTCTGGGTCTTCGTTGCTGTACAGGCTCTTCTCTGGTTGCACTGAGCAGGGACTACTCCAGTTGCGATGCTTGGGCTTCTCATTGTGGTGGCTTCTCCTGTTGCGGAGCACGGGCTCCAGGTATGCAGGCTTCAGTAGTTTCAGCTCTTGGGCTCAGTAGTTGTGGCTCAAGGGTTTAGTTGCTGCACGGCATGTGGAATCTTTTTGGAACAGGGATTGAACCCTGCACTGGGCAGGCAGATTCTTATCCACTGTGCCACCAGGGAAGTCCAGGCCCAGCAATTTGACTTGACCACAGAAGCCTACATATCATTCAACTGTTTAGAAACATGATCTGAAGTTCTCAGGGTGCTGTTCTGCAGTGTTATTTTGATGCCCTGATAAGATATTCTTAGAGCACATGAAACCCAAATTAAAACATTGCTACAAAAAAAAAAGTGAAATTAATCCAGGGCTGCATTAAATGGAAATCAATAGTAAATATCAGACAGGAGTGAAGAAAAAATCATACCAAACATTTCTGAGATCTGTTTATCTGAAGAGAGGAGATGGAGAGATGCAGAGATGTGTCTGGGTTTTCGCAGCGATGGAGGGGAAGGCTTCACACAGGCTCTCACCCTTGTATTAGTGTGACAGGTGCTTCCTTCCCACTGTGTCCCCTGGCAGGGGACACAGAGTTTCAGCTTTACTGGACTTGGTCAAGGCTTCTGCTTCATCCCTTGTTTCTGGAGTTGGGTCTGGCCTAAAATCGACTTCCCTGGTGGCTCAGTGGTAAAGAATCTGCCTGAAGTTCAGGAGAAGGGTGTCCAATCCCTGGGTCGGGAAGATCCCCTGGAGAAGGGAATGGCTACCCACTCCAGTGTTCTTGCCTGGAGAATCCCATGGACAAAGGAGCCTGGAGGACTACAGTCCATGGGATCGCAGAGTCAAACATGACTGAGCAACTAATACTTTCCCTTTTTTTCAGTCCGAAAAATCCCTTGCCCTCTTCCTCCATTCTGTTTCTCTCCAGACTGTGTTTCTGGCATTTTTCAGTATCTATTTGAGTGCTTCCATGAGCTCAGATTTAAAGACCCATCTGAAAAACTACTGCTGAGAAATAGGTCCATACGCTTAGGACAGACCTCTTAGATCATTGGTTCCTAACTTTCTGGGGGCTGCAGACTTCTCTGATTGCTTGATGAAGGCTGTGGAGCCTCACATACAATTTTCTAGTTAGAATTTCTTTCTCTATTTATTTGACTGCACTGGGTCTTAGGTGTGGCTTGCAGGAGTTTAGTTACAGCATGTGAACTCTTAGTTGCAGAATATGGGCTCTAGTTCCCCGACCAGGGATCAAACCCAGGCCCCCTGCATTGGGAGCATGGAGTCTTAGCCACTGGACCACCAGGGAAGTCCTTCATTAGACTTTCAAAGGATTTGACTCTCTCAAGCCTGTCAGTGAATCCATGTCAAGATACTCTTTCAGGGGACTTCCCTAGTAACCTAGAGGCTAAAACTATGGGCTCCCATCAGGGAACTAGATCCCACATGCAGCAAGCAAAGAGTTTGCAACTAAGATCTGGCACAGCCAAACAAATAAATGAATAAATTTTTTAAGATACTCTTTTGGGGATTAAAATATATACACTACTGTATATAAAATAGATAGCCAACAAGGACCGACTGTATAGCACAGGAAACTATCCTTAGTATCTTGTAATATATCCTATAGTGGAAGAGAATATAAAAAAACAATGTATATATGTATATACATATATATAATTAACTGAATTATTCTGCTGTACACATGAAACAAACACAATATTGTAAACCAACTATATTCCAAGAAAAACTAAAAATTACTGTATATTTGGTGGTGACCCACACTCTGGTAGCCTTGGAGTACGGATGCCATGGCCCTCAGCTGGGAACCGTCTCAAGCCCTGCAGACTCAGCACCCCAGCTATGACAGGAATTTGAGTGGCCCCGTTTTTCTTGAAGTCTTGATAGAATTCTAATCGGATAATTGGCTATTCAGAGCAAGATCAAGAGTTTTCCTCTGGCAACGCTCAGATGCTCTTGGATTTCTTATCAAAGAGAGGAACAGAGCAGAGTTCTTTGGGGGAATAAAAAGGCTCTGAGTCACTGTTTAATGCAGAGAGATGGGAAAATCTTCGTTTTTGACAGGAAGTATAGGCAGTAGACGCTCAAGTCATTTTCCATGTCCACTGAATTCACAGCATAGAATTTTGTGAGCCGTGTACCGGGGGTGAAGGGGTGGGGATGGAAAAAGCAGATAGGGTAGGGGATCCCTGGAGAAAAAGAACCAGTCATGGCTTTCTTGACATAAAAGAAACCAGTTAGGCTTAAGGTATTTTGTCATCTAAGCCTGGCTGCAATGCTTGGCCTTGATCAGATCTCAGTAATTAATGATCTTAAAAGAGGAGAGGGAAAGCAAGAATAAAGGAAAAGCAGTCAAGAAACAATAGCTTGGACTTCCCTGGTGGTCCAGGGGCTAAGAATCTGCTTGTCAATGTGCAGGACATAAGTTCAATTCCTGGTCCAGGAAGACTCCACATGCCTTGGGGCAATTAAGCCCTGGCAACACAACGACTGAGGCCACATGCCCAGAGCCCGTCCTCTGCAACAAGAGAAGACCACACATTGCAAAGAAAAGTAGCCCCCGCTCTCTGCATCTAGAGAAAGCCCATGTGTAGCAATGAAGACCCAGGGCAACACTAAAGCAGAGTCCTGGTTCCCCCTCAAGGGAAGCACAGAACAAGCTGATAATTATCTTTGAGTTCTGCAGAATCTAAGGCCCCTACCCAAGTAGAAGTCAGAATGATGATTTTGACCTTTTATGATCCTCATGTTGTTGTTGTTTAGTTGCTCAGTCGTATCCTACTCTTTGCAACCCCATGGACTGCAGCACACCAAGCTTCCCTGTCCTTCACTCTCCCGGGGCTTGCTCAAACTCATGTCCATTGAGTCAGAGATGCCATCCAATCGTCTTGTCCTCTGTCGTCCCCTTCTCCTCCTGCCTTCAATTTTTCCCAGAGTCAGGGTCTTTTCAAATGAGTCGACTTTTCCCATCAGGTAGCAAAACTATTGGAGCTTCAGTTTCAGCATCAGTCCTTCCAATGAATATTCAGGATTGATTTCCTTTAGGATTGACTGGTTGGATCTCCTTGCTGTCCAAGCGACTCTCAAGAGTCTTCTCCAACACACCACAGTTCAAAAGCATCCATTCTTCGGTGCTCAACCTTCTTTATGGTCCAACCCTCACATCCATACATGACTACTGGAAAAACCATAGCTTTGACTAGACAGACCTTTGTCGCCAAAGTAATGTCTCTGCTTATTAATATGTTGTGTAGGTTGGTCATAACCTTCCTTCCAAGGAGTAAGCATCTTTAAATTTCATGGCTTCGGTCACCATCCGCAGTGATTTTGGAGCCCAAGAAAACAAAGTCTGCCACTGTTTCCTTTGTTTCCTTTATTAGCCATGAAGTGATGGGACCAGATGCCATGATCTAGATTTTTGAATGTTAAGTTTTAAGCCAGCTTTTTCACTCTCCTCTTTCACCTTCATCAAGGGTGGTGTCATCTGCATATCTGAGGTTACTGATTTTTCTCCCGGCAATCTTGATGCCAGCTTGTACTTCACCCAGCCCAGCATTTCTCATAATGTACTCTTCATGTAAGTTAAATCAGCAGGGTGACAATATACAGCCTTGACGGATTCCTTTCCCAATGTTGAACCAGTCCATTCCTCCATGTCCAGTTCTAACTGTTGCCTCTTGACCTGCATACAGGTTTCTCAAGAGGCAGGTACCAGACCACCTGTGTTTAAGAATTTTTCACAGTTTGTTGTGATCCACACAGTCAAAGGCTTTAGCACAGTGAATGAAGCAGAAGTAGATGTTTTTCTGGAACTCTCTTGCTTTTTCTATGATCCAGTGGATGCTGGCAATTTGATCTCTGATTCCTCTACCTTTCAGCTTGAACATCTATCTGGAAGTTCTCAGTTCCCGTATTGTTGAAGCCTAGCTTGGAGAATTTCAGGCATTACTTTGCTAGTATGTGAAATGACTGCAATTCAGTTCAAACACTCTTAGGGTTCCTAGTGGTTCAGTTGGTAAAGAATCTGTGCAATGCAGGAGACCTGGGTCAGGACTGGAGAAGGAAATGACAACCCACTCCAGTACTCTTGCCTGGAGAATTTCTTGGACAGAGGAGCCGAGCAGGCTACAGTCCATGGGATCGCAAAGAGCTGGACATGACTGTCTGACTAACTTTTTTGAACATTCTTTGGCATTGCCCTTCTTTGGGATTGGAATGAAAACTGACCTTTTCCAGTTGATGTTGTAGGAAGGAGGACCCCTTTAGGGCCCCGAGAGTGGGCTCTTGTCTAACACTCAGAGATGAATTGTCTGAGGAGACACAGGTGCTGACAAAGCAAAAGACTTTATTGGGAAAGGGCAGCCAGGCAGAGAGCAGGCGGGTAAGGGAACCCAGGAGAACTGCTCTGCCAGATGGCTCAGTCTCCAGTTTTATGGTGATGGGATTAGTTTCTTTAGCCAATCATTCTGACTCAGGGTCCTTCCTGGTGGTGCATGCCTTGTTCAGCCAAGATGGATGCCAGAGAAAAGGATTCTGGGCGGTGGTCAGACATGAGGCGTCTCCTTTTGACCTTTCCCGAACTCTTCCTGTTGGTGGAGGCTTATTTGTTCCCTGTTCCTTACCAGGACCTCCTGTCATAAAACAGCTCAGGCAATGGTTACTCTGGTGCCTGGCCAGAGTGGGCGGTTTCAGTCAGTGTGCTTCCCCTAACACTGTGGCCACTGCTGAGTTTTCCAAATTTGCCAGCATATTGAGTGCAAGCACTTTCACAGCATCATCTTTTAGGATTTGAAGTAGCTCAGCTGGAATTCCATTGCCTCCACTAGTTTTGTTTGTAGTGATGCTTCCTAAGGCCCACTTGATTTCACACGCCAAGATGTCTGGCTCTAAGTGAGTGGTCACACCATCGTGGTTATCTGGGTCATTAAGATCTTTTTTGTATAGTTCTGTGTATTCTTGCCACCTCTTCTTAATCTCTTCTGCTTCTGTTAGGTCCATACCATTTCTGGTCTTTCTTGTACCCATCTTTGCATAAAATGTTCCCTTGATATCTCTAATTTTCTTGAAGAGATTTCTAGTTTTTCACATTCTATTTTTTCATTATGACCCTCCATAATGTCAATCAACTGAAGCATGGACTCTGTTGATCTTTGTCCCAATTCTATGCTGAATTCCCCTCTAACCCCTGATCCATATCATCAAGGAACATGCCAGCCTGCAGAAAGTGAAGGGTGGAAAAATTCACATCCTCACTTCTACCCTCTTCACACCCCAGCCCCTCCTGCTTAAAGTATGTGGTGCTAAGGATTTTTTTAAATTAAATACTGGAGGAATGACTATTGAAAGAGTTGTCTTGAGCTATAGAGTCATTTTATGCTGACCAGTTGGATTTTGAAGAGTGTCTCCCAAAGGCAATGGATTTTTGCTTTGTCTTAGTTAATGCTGATCATTGAGCCATTATTCCTGGCTGATGTTAGATTTAATTGTCTCTTCAGGCTACTTCCTATGGATTATAATAAAGCCATTATGAAAATAGGGCGGTCATCCAGAGTATAGGATTTGCTGGAGGCTGTGGGAGGGGAGAGGAGGGAAAAGAGTAGGGAGCAGGCAGAGAAAACAAGCTTTGGAGTTCTGATACTTCCCCTTTCTGAATTTTAGATATTGTTTGGGGCTGGTTGAGGAATAAATGTACAAATATTCTTTGTTTCTTTGTGTGTGTGTGTTTTCTACCAGTCTTGGTCCATATTCACATCCACTTACCTAAGTATGAGTTATAATGTGACCCTCTTTTGTGCACTTTCTGCTTTTTTTGGCCACGCCACATAGCACATGAGGTTATATAGTTACGCAACCAGGAGTCAAACCTACATCCCCTGCATTGGAAGCACAGAGTCTTAACCAGCAGACTACCAGTGAAGTTCCCATGTTCTGTTTTTAAACTTAGCTGCTGCTGTTGCTGCTAAGTCGCTTCAGCCGTGTCCGACTCTGTGCGACCCCATAGACGGCAGCCCACCAGGCTTCCCCGTCCCTGGGATTCTCCAGGCAGGAGTACTGGTGTGGGTTGCCATTGCCTTCTCCTTAAACTTAGCATTACATTACATTTTAAGTGATGTTATTTATTCCTTATGCTGTGCTGTGTGCTATGGACTTAGTCATGTCCTACCCTTTGCCACCCCATGGACTGTAGTCCGTCAGGCTCCTCTGTCCATGGGATTTTCCAGGCAAGAATCCTGGAGCAGGTTGCCATTTCCTTCTCCATGGAATCATCCCAACCCAGGGATCAAACCCGCACCTCCTGTGTCTCCTGCATTGCAGGCAGATTCTTTACCACTGAGCCACTAGGGAAGTTTTCTTATTCCTTATGAGTAGTTTTTAAAAACATACACAGCTTTCCTTTCTTTCTGACTGTAATTGTAAAGTATATTCTTTATTCTTAAAAATGCAGACAATATGCAAAAAAGTGAAAAATCACCCTCGATATTTTGAAGTGTATCCTTCAAAACTTTTTTCTATATATACAAATACATACAAAAATGGGATCATACCACCCTGCCAAACTACCCATGACATTTTTCACAGAACTAGAACAAATAATCCTAAAATTTATATGGAATCATAAAAAACCCAAATTGCCAAAGCAGTAATGAGGAAAAAGAACAAAGTAGGAGGCCTAACCCTCCCAGATTTAAGACGATACTACAAAGCTACAGTATCAGAATAGCATGGTATTGGCACAAAAACTGATATATGGATCAATAGAATAGAACAGAGAAATAAACCCACACACCTACAGCCAATTAGTCTTCAGCAAAGGAGGTAAGAATATACAAATGAAACAAGACAGTCTTTCTCCAAGTGGTGCTGGGAAAGCTGCAGAACCACAAGCAAACCAATGAAGTTAGAACACACTCTCACACCGTACACAAAAATAAACTCAAAATGGCTTAAAGACTTAACTATAAGACATGACACTGTAAAAACCTCTAGAAGAGAATATAAGCAAAACATTCTCTGACATAAATCGTATCAATGTTTTCCTAGATCTGCCTCCCAAAGCAATAGAAATAAAAGCAAAAATAAACAAATGGAACCTAATCAAACTTAGAAGCTTTAGCACAGCAAAGGAAACCATAAACAAAATGAAAAGACAACCATGAACTGGGAGAAAATATTTGCAAATACTGTGACCAACAAGGGCTTAATGTCCAAAATAAACAAACAGCTCATACAACTCAATGAGAAAATAACAAACAACTCAATCGAAAAATGGGCCGAACACCTAAATAGACATTTCTCCAAAGAAGACATACAGATGGCCAACAGGTACATGAAAAGATACTCAACACCACTAATTATTATAGAAATGCAAATCAGAATCACAATCAGCTACCTCCTCACACTGGTCAGAATGGTCATTATTATTATTATTATTTAATCTACAAATAAAAAGTGCTGGGGAGGATGTAGAGAAAAGGGAACCCTCCTTCACTGTTCATGGGAATGTAAATTGGTGGGAATGGAAAACAGTATGAAGGTTCCTCAAAAACTAAAAATAGAGCTGCCACATGATTCAGCAATCCAACTCCCGGGCATATATCCAAATAAAAACCATAATTCAAAAAGATACATGCACCCCTATGTTCATAGCAGCAGTATTCAGAAAGCCAAGACACGGAAACAACCTAAATGTCAATTGACAGATGGGTGGTTAAAGAAGATGTGCCATTGTTGGTGGGAATGCAAACTAGTACAGCCACTATGGAAAACAGTGTGGAGATTCCTTAAAAAACTGCAAATAGACCTGCCATATGACCCAGCAATCCCACTGCTGGGCATACACACCGAGGAAACCAGAATTGAAAGAGACACGTGTACCCCAATGTTCATCGCTGCATTGTTTACAATAGCCAGGACATGAAAGCAACCTAGATGTCCATCAACTGACGAATGGATAAGAAAGCTGTGATACATATACACAATGGAATATTACTCAGCATTAAAAAAAATTCATTTGAATCAGTTCTACTCAGGTGGACGGAACTGGAGCCTATTATCCAGAGTGAAGTAAGCCAGAAGGAAAAACAACAATACAGTATACTAACGCCTATATATGGAATTTAGAAAGATGGTAACGAGAACCCAGCATGCGAGACAGCAAAAGGAACGCAGATGTATAGAACAGACTGGTGGACTCTGTGGAAGAGGGCAAGGGTGGGATGATATGGGATAATGGCATTGAAACATGTTAATTATCATATGTGAAATCAATCTCCAGCCCAGGGTTGATGCTCGGGGCTGGTGCACCGAGATGTCCCGGGGGAGGGAATTGGGAGGGAGGAGGGAGGGGGGTTCTGGAGGGGGAGCATATGTAAACCCATGGCGGTTTCATATCATTGTATGGCAAAACCAACACAATTTAAAAAAAAAGTAAAAAAAAAAAAAAAAGAAGATGTGCCACATAGATACACAATGGAATACTACTCAGCTGTAAAAAAAGAAGGAATGCCGTTTGCAGCAACATGGATGGACCTAGAGATTATCATACTAAGTGAAGTAAGCCAGAAGAAGTAAGACAAATGCCATGTAATACTGCTTATAAGTGGAATCTGAAATACGGCACAGGGGCTTCCCTGGTGGCTCAAGTAAAGAATCCACCTGCCAGTGAAGGAGACATGGGTTCAGTCCCTGATCTGGGAAGATCCCACATACCACGGAGCCATTAAACCTGTGTGCCACAACTATTGAGCCTGTGTTCTAGAGCCTGAGAGTCGGAAATACTGACCTCACGTCCTGCAACTTTTGAAGCCTGAGCACCCTAGAGCCCATGTTCCAAAACAAGAAAACCCCATGTACCACAACTAGAGAGTAGCCCCACTCTGTGCAACCAGAGAAAAGCGTATGCAACAACAAAGATTCAGCACAGCCAAAAAAGAGAAAAAACTAAACTGAAAATAGATAAAATATAAAAAATTTTAAATTATAAAATGTGACACAAATGAACTTATCTACAAGACAGGAAAAGACTCACAGACAGACAGAACAGACTTGTGGTTGCCCTCAGAGAGGGGATGTGGGAAAAGAGTGGCTTAGGGGTTTGGGATTAAAGAGGCAAACTATTACACAGAGCATGGTAAATAGGGAACTATATTCCATATCCTGTGATAAACCATAATGGAAAAGAATAAAAGAAAGAATGTATATCTATGTATATAACTGATCATTTTCAGTTCAGTTCAGTTCAGTCGCTCGTCGTGTCCGACTCTTTGCGACCCCATGAACCGCAGCATGCCGGGCCTCCCTGTCCATCACCAACTCCTGGAGACACCCAAACCCATGTCCATTGACTCAGTGACGCCACCCAACAATCTCATCCTCTTTCGTCCCCTTCTCTTCCTGTCCTCAATCTATCCCAGCATCAGGGTCTTTTCCAATGAGTCAACTCTTCACATCAGGTGGCCAAAGTATTGGAGTTTCAGCTTCAAAATCAGTCCTTCCAATGAACACCCAGGACTGATCTCTTTTAGGATGGACTGATTGGATCTCCTTGCAGTCCAAGGGACTCTCAAGAGTCTTCTCCAACACCATAGTTCAAAAGCATCAATTCTTTGGCACTCAGCTTCCTTTATAGTCCAACTCTCACATCCATACATGACCACTGGAAAAACCATAGCCTTGACTAGACAAACCTTTGTTGGCAAAGTAATGTCTCTGCTTTTTAACACACTCTCTAGGCTGGTCATAACTATCCTTCTAAGGAGTAAGCATCTTTTAATTTCATGCCTGCAATCACCATCTGCAGTGATTTTAGAGCCCAGAAAAATTAAGTCAGCCACTGTTTCCACTGTTTTCCCATCTATTTGCCATGATAGGACCATGATGCCATGATCTTAGTTTTCTGAATGTTGAGCTTTAAGCCAACTGTTTCACTCTCCTCTTTCACTTTCATCAAGAGACTCTTTAGTTCTTCTTCATTTTCTGCCATAAGGGTGGTGTCGTCTGCATATCTGAGATTACTGATATTTCTCCCGGCAATCTTGATTCCGGCTTGTGCTTCTTCTCAGCCCAGCGTTGCTCATGAGGTACTCTGCATATAAGTTAAGTAAGCATGGTGACAGTATGCAGCCTTGCCGTACTCCTTTTCCTGTTTGTAACCAGTCTGTTGTTCCATGTCCAGTTCTAACTGTTGCTTCCTGACCTGCATACAAATTTCTCAAAAGGCAGGTCAGGTGGTCTGGTATTCCCATCTTTTTCAGAATTTTCCACAGTTTACTGTGATCCGCACAGTCAAAGGCTTTGGCATAGTCAATAAAGCAGAAATAGATGTTTATCTGGAACTCTCGCTTTTTCAATGATCCAGCGGATGTTGGCAATTTGATCTCTGGTTCCTTTGCCTTTTCTAAAACCAGCTTGAACATTTGGAAATTCAGGGTTCACGTATTGCTGAAGCCTGGCTTGGGGAATTTTGAGCATTACTTTACTAGCATGTGAGATGAGCACTATTGTGCAGTAGTTTGAGCATTCTTTGGCATTGACTTTCTTTGGCAATGATCACTTTACTGTACAGTAAAAATCAGCACAACATTGTAAATCAACTATACATATATCAATAAAATAAATCAGATCATACCATACACAATGTTTTAGTTTGTTTTCCATGTCATTAAATATAGAGTACTAATTTAAAATTTAAAAAATTTAATTCATATTTAATCTAAATTATTCATATAAATTTAATTTGTAGAGTGAAAATCAGTCATATCTTAATAACTGGGCTTTCTTTATGGCTCACACAGCCAAGAATCTGCCAGCAATGCAGGTGACTTGCGTTGGATCTCTGGGTGGGGAAGATATCCTGGAGAATGGGATGGCAACCCATTCCAGTATTCTTGCCTGGAAAATTCCATGGACAGAGGAGGCTGGCAGGCAATAGTCCATGGAGTCGCAGAATCAGACATATACTTTAATAATCAGTACTGTTTTAATACTGAAGTAATTTTTTAATTGATTTTAACTTTAATATTAGAATAGTATTTTTTAAAGTATAGATGTGCCACAGTTTATTTACCTTTTCCTATCCACGACAGCTGTTTCCAAACTGTTAACACCATTACAGTCCTCGTTTACATCTTCTCTGCTGCTGCTGCTAAGTCGCTTCAGTCATGTCTGACTCTGTGAGGCCCCATAAACGGCAGCCCACCAGGCTCCTCTGTCCCTGGGATTCTCTAGGCAAGAACACTGGAGTGGGTTGCCACTTCCTTCTCCAGTGCATGCATGCATGCTAAGTCACTGCAGTCATGTCCAACTCTGTGCGACCCTATGGACAGCAGCCCACCAGGCTCCTCTGTCCACAGGATTCTCCAGGCAAGAACACTGGAGTGGATTGCCATTTCCTTCTCCTACATCTTCTCTCCGTAGGGCTAATTCCTCTAAGTAGAATTGGGAAAGAATGTGCCTGCAATGCAGGAGACACAGGCTTGACCCCTGGGTTGGGAAGATCTCCTGGGGAAGGAAATGACAACCCATTCCAGTATTCTTGCCTGGAGAGAATTCCATGGACAGAGGAGCCTGGCAGGCTACAGTCCCATGGAGTCTCAAAGAGTCAGATATGACTGAGCGCCTACACTTTCAGAATTTATAGCAAATGCTTATTTAACATTTGCAATACATTTTTTAAAAAGTAATTACCACTCCCAATAGAAGTGTGCCAAAGAGTTCCTCTCCCCTTACTCTTGCCAATATAATTACCCTTCTTAAAACAGCCGAAAAATAATCTTGAGTTAATGTTCAGAGAACACACCTTCCAGTTTGGAAACAAACCCACCTTGTCCTCTAGGATAGTCAAAGCGCAGTCGGTCAGTCGCGTTGGACTCTTTGCGACCCCGTGGACTGTGGCCCGTCAGGCTCCTCTGTCCATGGGACGCTCCAGGCGAAGAAAACTGGAGTGGGTTGCCATTTCCTTCCCCAGGGGATCTTCCCAACCAGGGATCGAGCCTGCGACACCATCCTTGCAGGCAGATCCTTGACCCTCTGAGCCTCGCGGGAAGCCTGCAATGTCTAGTTCAATATTCCTGTCGCTCGCAGGTACCACCGCCGGATGGCGAGAGGGAGGCCTGGCAAGACCGGGCGGCCGCGAGTGTCGGCCGACGGCGCGCTGAGCCCGTGCGGTCGGAGGCGCGGGAGAGAGAGGACCAGACTGGGTGGCGGAGACGGGACCCGGGCTCAGAAATCAGGAAGGGGCCGGCCCGGAGAGGGTGTCCAGCGACCCAAGGAAGATCTGGTGAGGCGGAGGGACGGACGCGGCACGGTCCCACCACCGCCCTGAGTCGCCCGGCGAGTTGACGGGGGATGCGAGGGGCCGCCTTAGAAACGAGGGGGCGGCGTGGCCCCGCGCCCCGGAGCGCCTCCGGGACGAGCCGGCCCGGGGAACGCGCGGACCCCCTGGCCCCTCTACGCCTGCGGCCTGGCATCCCCCGAGGGCGACGCAGGAGGGAAAGGCCAGGGCGGTCGGACTTCTCCCCAAACCTCTGAGCCGCCCCTCGTGGCGGCGGACCCGAGGCAAATAACGGGGATTCTGTGCTTCTCGGAAATGGGATCACGACTGAGCCCCGGGGCTTCCCTGTGGCACGGTAGGTAAAGAATCCACCTGCAATGCAGGAGGCGTAAGAGATCTAGGTTCGATCCGAGGGTCAGGATGATCTCCTGCAGAAGGAAATGGCAACCCACTCCAGTATTCTTATCTGGAAAATTCCACGGACAGAAGGGCCTGGCGGGCAACAGTGCATGGGGCCACAAGAGTCGGACACGACTGAGAGACTAAACCACCACCACCCCTGGGACCTACCCCGGGGAAGACGTATGAGGGTTAATTGAGCTAATACTTGGTGAAGATGCCTCCCGGGAGAGGTTGACGATGCTGCATTCTCCCTGCATCCTCTACCCCACTGTCCCCGGGCGGGGGTGGGGGAGCCCACAGGGGGGCCCCGCTCTACAACCTAGGGGGCTTGAATGGTACGCAGGCAGGAGAATTTTTCCTAAAGCCTTACCCACGTTCAAAATCGACAGCACCCGACAGTTCTCTTGGGAGAAGGGGTGCCCGCCCCTCCTGGGCAGCTGTGAGCCCCGACAAAGTCCGGGGTGTTCCTGGCCCAAGCTGCTCGCTTTCAGGGCGGGCACCAGGATGCCTGGAGGAACCCGGGCCGCGTGGGGGCGGGGCGCTGCGCTCTCTGTTGGCAGTTGCCATGGTTTTGCCCCCCAGTTCCGAGTGCCACTCCCTGAGTCACCGGGGGCCCAGAAGCAGTAGGTGGGAAACCTAAGGGGACCTGGGAGTGCCGGTCTGGAGCCCATCAGCGCTCCTGTTGAGATGGAAGCCTCCGATGGGCAGGCAGGAGAAGGGGAGGAGCCACTAGAGCAGGTGAAGTGGGGCTGGGGATGTGAGGGCGGAAGGAAAGGAGGAGGGCCCTGCAGGGGCTAGCTTGGGGAGGCAGAGAAGATGAGTGTCAAGGAAGAAGAAGGGGAAAAAAGTTGGTGAGGTTCATCAGTTGGTAAGAGACCGAAAGAACAAGAGAAGGTTAACTCATTCAGATAGATGTTTATCCAGGACATGGATACCTGGCATGATGATGGGGGAGATTCCTGGCAAGATGATTATCAGTTATGAAGACTCACAGGCTGGTGCGTGCGTGTGTGTGTGTGTGTGTGTGTGTGTAAATGTGTCATGGTCTGTGTGGTTTGTATGGGGTGTTCATCCAACTGACCATCCAGGTTTCCCTCTCTGGAGTCTGGAGGAGTCTGTGTCCCCTTCTCTCTTCATCTTTCTCCCTCCCTTTCCCTGTAACTTCCCTGTGCCCCCTGAACACAGGCAGGACTTAATGCTCACTGTTTTTTTGGCTCCCCCATGAGGCATGTAGGATCTTATTTCCTCAACCAAGGATTGAACCTGTGTCCCTTGCAGTGGAAACTTGGAGTCTTAACCACTAGGTCACCAGGGAAGTCCCAACACTCCCTTTTCTGGGAGGCTGTTTAAAAGGCAGATGTAAATCTCATGTCAATCTAATCCTGTGCTCTGACTTCAAGTGTTATTCCGAAGTCACCTCATCGTGATTCATTTTCAGCTTGTTTTGCCCCAGCTTGCTGTTAGAAAGTTCCTTCTCATCATCACCACTACTGTCACCCACTTTCCTGAGTGCCCGTTAGCCTGGCAAGAAACTAAAGATTAGGGATACAAAGAAGTGGGCCTGGGACTTAGGAACTCAATAAGTGTTTGCTGAATGAGTGAGTAAATTAATCCCTGATCATTCCCCCAAGGAGTTACTTGAGCATCTCGGGTACCTTCTGCTCATCTATAACCAAAAATAAAGAGTTCTAGCCTTACAGAATCTGTGGGAGAATAAAATGAGTTAATGTTGGTACTTCCTTGATGGTCCAGTGGTTAAGAATCCTGCTGGCAAATCATAGGACACAGGTTCCCTCCTTGGTCTGGGAATATCCCACATGCCTCAGAGCGACTAAGCCCCTGATCCTACTGAAGCCTGCAAGCCCTAGAGCCATGCTCCACAAGGGAAGCCATTGCAAGGAGAAGCCTTCATACCACAACAAAGAGTGGCTCCTGCTTGCTGAAACTAAACAAAGCCCACATGCAGCAATGAAGACCCACTATGGTCAAAAAATTAAATAAGTAAATTAAAAAGAAATAATCTGCCCTCCAATGCAGGGGATCCAGGTTCCATCCCTGGTTGGGGAACTAAGATTGCATATGCTGTGAAGTAACTAAGCATGCTCACTGCAACTAGAGAGCCCAAGCTCTGCAACTAGAGAGAAAACCCACAAGCCACAATGAAGACCAAGTGTAGTCCTCCCCTCAAAAAGAAAGAAGCTAACCATACACAGAAAGAGTTCAGTTCAGTCGCTCAGTCATGTACAACTCTTTGCTATCCCATGCACTGCAGCACACCAGGCTTCCCTGTCCATCAGCAACTCCCGGAGTTTACTCAGATTCATGTCCATCGAGTCGGTGATGCCATCCAACCATCTCATCCTCTGTCGTCCCCTTCTCCTCCTGCCTTCAATCTTTCCCAGCATCAGGGTCTTTTCCAGTGAGTCAGTTCTTCCCATCAGGTGGCCAAAGTATTGGAACTTCAGCTTCAGCATCAGTCCTTCCAATGAATATTCAGGACTGATTTCTTTTAAGATTGTTGGTTTGATCTCCTTGCACTCCAAGAGACTCTTTCAAGAGTCTTCTCCATCATCACAGTTCAAAAGCTGCAATTCTTCGGCACTCAGCTTTCTTTATGATCCAAACATTAACAAAAAGAGTTAATGTTTCTCAAGGGCTTTGCAAAGTTAGTTAGTATACAGAGCTATAATATTATAAAAGAAATGGATTAGGTGTTCTTGGTTTTCTAAGCAGGGATTCTCAGAGATGGGTTTCCTTTGCCCAGGGCTCACTGGCCTGAGTGCTGGGTCAAAGAAGAGGTCACTGGGAAAATGTAGAAGGGCTTTGGCTGGCATCTGGATCAGTGATTGCCCAGCACTGCCTCTCTGGAGCAGTAGCCCTAGGCCCCCCGCTGACTGCTGCCCCTGCCTCCTCCAGGGGACGAACACACCCAGCTTAGAGAGGAGCTCCAGTACCGCCCCAGCCAAAGACTCCCTTGTGTGCCATGCCAAGGGCCTCGACCAGGACACCTTCAAAATTGTGAGTAAGGGGCCAGACTGGGACCCGTACCCTGTTCCCTACAGGTCAGAAGACCTAGGTCAGAAGGTGGCAGGCCTCAGATCCATAGCTGATGGTCCCACTGGATACCCTCTTGGGAAGGAAGTGGCCTTTTCACATAACACTGGGTCGGAAGGGCTGCAGCTGGGCCAACTTGCTGGCTATGTGGGGCTGTCTGATTTTCCCTTCTTTCTCCTATGGCCCCTCACTTCCCCTGTCGCCTCCTCAGTGTAAAGAATATCTAAGGCCACTGAAGAAGTTCCTGCGAAAGCTGCACCTGCCGAAGGACCTTCCCCAGAAAAAAAAGCTGAAGTACACGAAGCAGAGCCTGGTGGTCCTAGGGGACCACATCAACACCTTTCTGCAGCACTACTGCCGAGCCTGGGAAATCAAGCACTGGAAGAAGTAGGACAGCCTCCCTACCCTGAGCACGGCCCTCTCTCCGGGGCCACTCCCTCCAGAATCGAGGTCACATCTTAGTGAAAATCTCCTAGTCCTTCATCTTAGTGTGGAAGGGTCAGGATCCTGGAGTGAGTGTGGTGAAGAGAGGTGGAGAGAACAGCACCCTCTGGTGACTCAGGGCAGCACTGAATGGATAAAGGACTCTTCATTCCCGGGTGGCAGTTCATTCAGTTCAGTTCAGTTGCTCAGTCATTTTTGACTCTTTGCGACCCCATGGACTACAGCACACCAGGCCTCCCTGTCCATCACCAACTCCCAGAGTTTATTCAAACTCATGTCCATTGAGTCAGTGATGCCATCCAACCATCTCATCCTCTGTCATCCCCATCTCCCACCTTCAATCTTTCCCAGCATCAGGATTTTTTCAAATGAGTCAACTCTTCGCATCAGGTGGCCAAAGTATCGGAGTTTCACCTTCAACATCAGTCCTTCCAATGAACACACAGAATTGATCTCCTTTAGGATGGACTGATTGGATCTCCTTGCAGTCCAAGAGACTCTCAAGAGTCTTCTCCAACACCACAGTTCAAAAGCATCAATTCTTTGGCACTCAGCTTTCTTTACAGTCCAACTCTCACATCCATACATGACTACTGGAAAAACCATAGCCTTGACTAGACGGACCTTTGTTGGCAAAGTAATGTCTCTGTTTTTTAATATGCTGTCTAGGTTGGTCATAAATTTTCTTCCAAGGAGCAAGCGTCTTTTAATTTCATGCCTGCAATCACCATCTGCAGTGATTTTGGAGCCCAGAAAAATCAAGTCTGCCACTGTTTCCACTGTTTCCCCATCTATTTGCCATGAAGTGATGGGACCAGATGCCATGATCTTAGTTTTCTGAATGTTGAGCTTTAAGCCAACTTTTTCACTCTCTTCTTTCACTTTCATCAAGAGGCTCTTTAATTCTTCTTTGCTTTCTGCCATAAGGGTGTTGCCTTCTGCATAGCTGAGATTATTGATATTTCTTGTGGCAATCTTGATTCCAGCTTATGCTTCCTCCAGCCCAGCATTGCTCATGATGTCCTCTGCATATAAGTTAAATAAGCAGGGTGACAATATACAGGCTTGATGTACTCCTTTCCCTATTTGGAACTGGGGTGGGAGGAGTGGGGGAAAGAACTCTGATAGAATAACTGCTATGAATCACCAAATACAGGGGATTCAAGGCCTGGCGAATCCCTGCCCTCCAAGTGCCCAACCAAAAATTCAGGGGGCAGCAGGTGGTCCATCTCTCCCCAGGTGATCCTGGCCACAAGGCAGGTGCGGGAGGGAGAGGGGCTGGGCTCCGCCCCCTCAGCCTCGGTTCCCCTCCCTTGCAGGATGCTCTGGCGGTTTGTCTCCCTCTTCTCAGAGCTGGAGGCAAAGCAGCTTCGCAGGCTCTACAAGTACACCAAGAACAACCAGACGGTCAAGTTCCTGGTGAGGCTCCTCCCAGCTGGCAGAGGGCTGGGTGACGTGTTCTTGAATTGTAGGGGGAAGTCTGGGCTGTCATTTTTTTATTTTTTGGCCACAGCATGTAGCATGAGGGATCTTAGTTACCTGACCAGGGATGGAATCTGGGCCCCCAGGGGTGAAAGCCTGGAATCCTCAACACTGGACTGGCAGGAAATTTCCTGAAGAGCCCTCTGATAGAACAAGTGCTCTTTAGTCCTTCCCATGCTCATTGCCTGAGGAAGACTCCCCTGCCACCGGGTGGGCACGGAGTGGGGCTCACGCGGCTAGAGACTCAGCATCACCCTCCACCACCACACCCTGCAGTGAGCAGGCACTGGGACATTCCGGAGAAGCCGTGGTGGGGACGACCGAGGCCAGGCAGAAAGGCATAGCCAGCTTGAGGGAGGCTGTGGAGACTGTTGCAAAGGCCAGAGGATAAAGCTCCCAGGGAGGCTTTGTCCCAAAACAGTGATTCTTAAACACAGATCAGTTCTCCCCTCTTACTTATTATGGTGCTTAGTTGCTAAGTTGTGTCCGACTCTTTTTGACCCCATGGACTGTAGCCTGACAGACACCTCGGTCCACAGCATTTCCCATTTCCTTCTCCAGGGGATCTTCCCGACCCAGGGATCAAACCTGTGTCTCCTGCATTGACAGGCATGTTCTTTACCACTGAGCCACCAGGGAAGCCCATAACCCCCCAACACATGTATTCATCTAGGTTACATCTATTGATATTTGCCCTACTAGAAATTAAAGCTAAAGAAAAAGTTCAAAATGTGTACCTACTGATCATTTAAAAACCAGGAGCCTGTTATATGTAACATAATTTTTATGAGAGGTAACTTAGCGAGAGGAGTGACATTGCTTTCTATTTTTGCAGATCTCTTTAGGGTCTGGCTTAATAGAAGACTCTTGGCTTCTCATATCTGCTTTTGCTCAGTCTCTTACAATATAATGATTTGGTACATAAGAAAAATCCAGCCTCCTACTAATATATATATATATATATAATATTAGTATATCTATAGTAATAATAATATATATATAATTATTAGTGGAAAGGAGAGGAGTATTTTATTAGTGTTTTCAGATAAAGGTGAATTTTTTTTGACACCACACCAAAACTCAGCAAGTGGCAGTTACTTAATTGCAATGTTGAATCTGAAACCATATCAATGAATGTTTGCTTATTAAGCTGTTTTTTTTTTTTTTTTTGCCACATCCACACAGCAGGATCTTAGTTCCCTGACCAGGACTGAACCCATGCTTCCTGCAGTACAAGTACAGACAGAGTCCTAACCACTGGACCATCAGAAAATTCCTTCAATGAATGCTTTAAAATAGGCTTTTTTTAAAAAGCAATTTTAGGTTTATAGAATAATTGGGGCTAAAGCACAGAGTTCCCATATTCACCCTTTCCTGTTTTCCTTATTATTAACACCTTGTGTTAGAGAGGTACATTCGTATCTTTGATGAGCCAACATGGATACACTATTAATAAATATGTCCATGTTTTACATTAAGAGGCATTCCTTGTCTTGCACATTCTGTAGGTTTTGACAAATATACAGTAACATGTATCCACCATTACAGTGGAAAAAGGAAAAGTTTCATTGCCCTAAAAATCCCCAGTGCTCTGCCTATTCATCCCCTCCTTCTCCCACCAAGGCCCTTGGCAACCACTGATCTTTTTACTGTCTCCATAGTTTTTCCTTTTCTGAACTGTGTAATTGGAATATATAATTGGAATCATACTGTATGTAGCCTTTTCAGATTTGTTATCAATGAACTTTTCACACTAGGTTATCTTAGAATCCATTGGTTTCTCTCCTGCACTCTGAGTGGATCCCACTTTTCAGGGGGTCTGTGAGGCTAGAATATTTCACAGAGCACCCTTTGAGAACCACTGTCCAAAAGAATAATTACAGGGAACAGTTTTTATGTACCAGGAGACTTCATGTTCCTTCATGTCATTCTTCAAAAGTGACCCTAGGTGGTAATTAGAATTATCGTCCCTAGTGTATAAATGAAGGTGCCAAACCATGGAGGTGAAGGAACTTGATCCAGACCATGCCACAAATGGGAAGGACAGAGCTGGGTTCAAACATAATCTCACCCAAAGGAGAGCCCTGCTCTGACTTCATCCTGCCCATTGCTCCAGCTGGGCAGCTATAATGGCACTCTCTGATAGCTCAGTTGGTCAAGAATCTGCCTGCAATGCAGGAGACCCCGGTTGGATTCCTGAGCCCAGAAGATCCACTGGAGAAGGGGTAGGCTACTCTCTCCAGTATTCCCGGGTTTCTCTTGTGGCTCAGCTGGTAAAGAATCTGCCTGCAATGTGGGAGACCTGGGTTCAATCCCTGGGTTGGAAGATCCCTTGGAGAAGGGAAAGGCTACCCTCTGGCCTGGAGAATTCCATGGACTGTACAGGTCCCAAAGTGTTGGACATGACTTTCACTTTCTCTCTGGGTCTTTGTTTCATTCTCTGAACATGAATGTGGGGATCAATTCAGTGACTCCATTTTTAAATATGAGGAGCTGACATTTTAGTGATTCCTGGATTTCAGCAGCCAAGGAACTTTCAAAAGATGTTTCTAGACTCTCGATTTTAATTTTGCAAAGGACTTTAAAATACAAGCCCCGGGACTTCCCTAGGGGTCCAGTGGCTAATACTCTGCCCAATGCAGGGGAGCCAGGTTCAATCCCTGGTCAGGGAATTAGATCCCACATGCAGCAACTAATTAAAGAGTTCTCACACTGCAACTAAAGATCCTGCACGCTACAACTAAAACCCAGCACAGCCAGGCATACATAGTCACTTCAGTTGTCCCTGTCCGACTCTGTGTGACCCCACGGACTGCAGCCCACCAGGCTCCTCCATCCATGGGGTTCTCCAGCCAAGAATGGGTTGCCATGCCCTCCTCTAGGGGATCTTCCTGATAGGTCAATAAATTTTTTTTTAAGTCCCATGGTTTCATTACAAACACATAAAACACCATTCTCAAAAAAGAGATGGAGGATATACCACAAAGGAAAGAACCACCCAAGAACAGAGAGTTGGCAGCCTGGCCTCAAGGTCCCCATGGTCCCCCCGCCCCCCAGCATCTGTGGGCCTCACTCCATCCCAGCTCCCCCAGCGTGAGGTACAGCCCAGCCACAGCATCTTGCTGACACGGGCGGGGCTCGGGGCTCTGGCAGGTGGGCCCCTCTCTCCTCCTCAAACCCTCTGGTCCCCTCTCAGGTGGCCTTCTGCCCCTTGGATGCCCCAGAGAGCTCTTTGCTGGCCGACCAGGAGGACAGTCTGCCCAAGCTCTGCACTGCCTGGGGGCTCCATAGCCACCTCAGCGGCATGAAGGAAAGGCTGTCTAAGCTGCAGGCCCCAGGCCACCAGGCCTACCTGCTGGAGGAGCCAAGAGCCAGGGGCCCTGGCGAGAGAGGTATACCCAGGGGAGCGGCCCGTCTGCCCCCAGGAGCACCTGACCTGGTCCTCTTCCGGCTGCCCCATCTTTCCTTTGTCCCTGAATTTCTCTTTCTGTCCATTTACCTCCACCTTCTCCACTTTTTCTTTTCTCTTTTTTTCCCTCCCTCCCTCGGGTAGGCTCACTATAGGAAATTTGAAATGTATGGGCATGCGTGCCCAGTCATGTCCAATCCCATAGACTGTCACCCGCCAGGCGCCTCTCTCCCTGGGATTTGCCAGATAGGATAAAACAGAAAAGTCACCCAGCACCCACAGACAAGACTAATAATAATACTTAGGTGTGTTTCCTTCCTGTTTCATCTCAGTTTCTCCCTGGAGGTCTCGGGAAACGTGCCTTTTTCAGCTAACAGGTAAACAAAGGCACACTCCCATATGATCAGAAGTGGAGCCATTTCTAGTGGCCAAGAGCAGGGATTCCCGGGAAGTGGCCGAGCAGCAGGCTGCGCCCTCTTGGTGTTGGGTGGGCTGTGAGTGGAGGGAAGGGGTCATTCCCCCAGGAAGGAGGCTGGCCAGCCAGATGGCCTGGGAACAGCCTTCCCAGCGACCGTGGCCCCTGGACGGAGGCTGTGGGCTTAAGGGACAGAGACTCTTCAGTGAGGGAGGCCCAGCCAAGGCTGGAGTCTGTGAAGGCCTGTTCTGGGCACTAAGGATCAGAGAGATGTTAGACCTCCTACCTCTCACCCTCTGAACTGGCTTCTGGGGCCACGTGTAGCTGTTCTTGCTTAGCTCCTGTGGGAGAAAATGAAGGCACACAGGGAAAACTAGGGCCCCAGAGCATGATCCTAAACTGCACACAGGTGTTCCTCCAAAGGCCAGGCTGGCGGGGCCGCGCTCAGGGCCTTTCCAGCGGCCACAGCTGGACCAGAGCGAGCAGGGAACTGAGGGTCAGTGCAGAGGGCGCAGGGCCCCGAACCCAGACCCGTGCCTGGGCTCTGTGGGGACCTGTGGCCTGGTGCCTGCTGCTTAGATTGAGAAAGTAAAATATACAGTGGAATGAAGGGCAGTCGGTATCATTAAGATGATTTAGATCAGGCAGTCCATGAATCGGATGAGGAAAGTGTCATTCAGGCTTCTGAGCCAGCATCTCCCTGTACCAGGCTTGCTGTCTCTTACGTTCACCCACCCCTGCAGCACCCCGAAGAGCTGGGCATAACCATCCCCTTTCACTAATGATCAATCTCAGATCATAGGGCAAAGGGTAGGTCGGGAGGTTGGGAAGGAGGTAGGTTTGGGACAGGCGTTAGAGAAAGGAAAAAGGAGAGAGATGGGAGAGGCGAAGAGATGGAAGGGAGGTCTGTGTGGTGAGGCAGTGGGCACACAGGCTGGGCTTGGAGGTGAGGGCTGGAGAGAGGGGGTAAAGGCGAGGGAAGCTTTTGTCGTTCTTCCTACCATAGCCGGCAAACGTGACAGATTGAGATTTTCTTGCTACTTGTGATACCATCAGCACTGTCTCTGACCTTCCCCTTTTTCAGGTTCTAAGCTTCCTCAAAAGCCAAAACTCAAGAGAAAGAGGATTAAGGAAGCCCCAGACACTCCAGAGACCTGTCCGTAATAAGACCCAGCTGGGGCTGAGGGCCAGCTTGCCCTGGATCCTAGAGCTCCTGCACTTGGGGGAGGGGGATATGAGGGACCAGTGAGGGGAAAGAAGACGCTGTCTTTATCAAAAGCATGCTCAGTCTTAATTGTGTATAAATGGGACAAGGAAATAAACATCCTTTAGATAGTTCAACTTGGCTAATCATCGTCATTCATTTTTTTAAAGATATTTATTTGGTTGCACTGGGTCTTCACAGCTCTGTGTGGGCTTTCTCTAGTTGCAGAGAGCAGGGGAGGTCTCATTCTTATTTTTTTAATTAAAAATAAATATTTGCCAGCCACCTTCTGAATAATAAATGCCCCCTCATATACACAGGTAAGTAAGAGGCAGTTGCTGTGTCAAGGACCATCACAGTCTGGGGGAAACACACACACAAATAGACGTTATAACAGGGTAACACAGGTGTCTGGGGAAGGCCTTAAGGGAGGTGACATGGGCGCTGGTATGTGTCTGCCAGGAGAGAGCACAGGCAGGAGGGGAATGGGCCAGGAGTCAATCGGAGGGCCTGCCTAAATAAGGCTGGTGCCTGCCTAAATCGTCTGCCCTGGATTCTGTGGGAAACAGGGGGGACAGTGACAAGGGAGATGCCAAGCAGCGGAAGGAGTTGATGTGACTCGGGTATCAGCACAGTACGTGGAAGTGAGAGAAGGTAGTCAAGAGAGCAAAGAAGAAACCGTACTAATCGTCCCAAGGTCGGGTGGCTAAGACTCCGTGCCCCCAATGCAGGGGGCCCAGGTTGGACCCCTGGTTGGGGAGCTAGACCCCACATGCCATAACTAAGAGCCCACTTGCTGCAACTAAAGAGTCCGCGTGCCACAACCAAGGCCCGGCGCAGCCAAGACTAAAGAGTCCGCGTGCCACAACCAAGGCCCGGCGCAGCCAAGACGTGATTTTTTTTTTTTTTTAAAGGCAACTACACTTCTCTAGGGCATTTTGAATTACTAACGTAGAACTTTTTTAAAAAAGTCAGTTGCCAATATTAACTCGGTACATTTCCCATTAGAAACAACAACAGTTTGAAAAAACTGGCCACGCTCTGCCGTGCCTTCTCACAGACAACCCCTGGCTGGGGCTCAGGTTTCACGATACTCTTTCCAGTTCACCACAGTCTCCACCCATCCCTGTTGCCTTATCCACCCGCCTTCTTCACGCCTTTCTGTTAATGTTTGACTCTTTTCCCCTTTTGTATTCGCCACCCTTAGGGTATATACACAAACACGGTGAAGTTGTGCCTGGATGGGGGCAGGGTGGATTTGTGGGACTAAGGTTGAACGGACAGATGGATCGTGGTGACAGAAGTGGGAGATGAAAAAGGAGGGGAAGGGCAGGAAGTGAAGACGGCGCACTGTCTCTAGCTAGAAAGGCCAGGAGACAGTGGGCAACTCCAGGAGGAGAAGCGGGTCCAGTCTTGTTCCAAGAACGCGGGAGAATCATAGATCTGTTACAGGCAGAGCATCCGGTGCCCATGAAGGGTGGAGGGCGGAGTGGGGGGGACCAGAATAAATGTGTGTGACCCTTTTTCCTCTCCTCCTCCAATTTGTACTCAGGAGTAAATATTAGCAAAGGTTTTAAATGGTAAAATGAACATCAATCTAGACCTGAAGGCCAAGGACAGGAACGCACCCGTAGGCAGGGAGGCAGCCACCGCATCTCTTCGGTCCTCACACCCATTGCCTCCAAGAGGCGAGATGAGAGAGGCTAAGGCAGGGGCGTGGGGTCAGCCTCACTGGGGTGGTCCCCGCCAGTCCCGACAAAGCAGGGAGGGTTTGTGAGAGACGAGCAGCAGGTCGGAGGGTGTCTCTGATTCCTGGGTTTTCTCCGGAGCGATGCTGCCGACAGGGTCCTAGGGAAAAGGCTGGCTGTTCCGGGAAAAGACCGAAGGAAGGAAGTGACCTCTGTGTGAGGCAATACTGCCCCCTACAGGAATCCTGGAGCTCTACAGCCTCCTTCCTGTGCAAAGAGCTGGAGACCAGGAGCAAGGGTGGGCGATCCCTACCAGCCTCGAGGACCACTAGGAGGCCTGCCGGTAAAACGTGCCAGAGGGGAGGCTTGGGTTTGGAGGCTTCCTTTCTTTTTTTTTTTTTTAGCTGCATCAGGTCTTAGTTGTGGCAGGTGGGCTTAATTGCCTTGAGAGATATGGGATCTTAGTTCCTTGACCAGGGATTGAGCTGCATTGGAAAGTGGATTCTTAACCACAGGATAACCAGGGAAGGCCCTTTTTTTTTTTGCGGGGGGGTGTGTGTGTGTGTGTGTGTGTGTGTGTGTTTGTGTGTGTGTGTGTGTGGAGAAGCCTCTTAACTCTTTCCTTAAATTCAATAGATCTCAGAATTCTAAAAAGACAGATCACATGACACTGCTCTGCTCAAAATACTCCAATAGCACAGAGGATTTTCAGAGCAGTGAAAATACCCTGTATGATACCGGAATGTGGACACATGCCATTATACGCTGGCCCAGACCCACAGGATGTGTGACACCAAGAGCGACCCTAATGTCAACTGTGGACTCTGGGTGAGACTTCTGTATCAATGTAGGTCCATCAGTTGTAATCAGTAACGCCTCTGGTGGAGGGTGTGGGTGATGGGGGAGGCCGTGCATGGAGAACAGTATACAGGAAATCTCTGCACCATCTGCTCAGTTTTTCTGTGAACCTAAAACTGCTCTAAAAATAACAAACAGACATATACACAAACAAAACCCTCCAACAGCTCTTTATCTCCTTCAGATTAAAAGCCAAAGTTTTTGCAAGAGCCTACAAAGCCCTGTATGATCTATCCCTGTCCATTCTGGGACCTCTTTGCCCTCATCCTTGCTTTTCTCATACCAGTCAAGCATACTGCTGGGGACTTCTCTGGTGATCCAGTGGCCCAACACAAGGGGCCCATGTTTGATCTCTGGTCAGGGAACTAGATCCTACATGCCGCAACTGGAAATCTTGTGTGCTCCAAGGCCCGGCATAGCCAAATAAAAAAAATAAAGTATACTCCTACCTCAGCCAAATAAATAAAAAAATTTTTAAGTATACCCCTGCCTCAGGTACTTTCCACTGGCTATTTCCTCTGTCTGAAATGTTCCTTTATTAAAAAAAAATAGCCATTTATTTATTTATTCGTTGGCCACACCTTTAGACATGTGGATATCTTGGGTACCGGAGCAGGCAGAGGATGGAATCCCTGCCCCCTGCAATGGAAGCAGGGGAAGATTCTCAACCACTGGACCGCCAGGGAAAGCCCCTGTCTGGAATGTTCTTTACCAAAATATCCACTTGGATCATTCCTTCTTTCCCTTGAAATCTTAAGTATCACCTCCTGAGGATAGCCTACTGTAATCCCCTATTTTAAAGTCTAACAATCTCTGCACCCTGAATATCCTTTACTGCTTTTATTTTCCTAAAGTACTAATACCTCTTGAATATTACATAATTTAGTTAATGATTATATTTCTTGTTTATTGATGTCCTCCTCCCATTAAAATAGAAGTTCCACAAAGACAGAGCTTTTTGCCAGTTTTGCTCATTGCTGTATCCCAGGGACAACAGGCCCAGCATGCAGGAGGCACTTAACACACATTTGGGGGTTTTGTTTTTAATTTTCAGCTGCACCCAGTGGCATGCGGGACCTTAGTTCCTCAACTAGGGATCAAACCCACTTCCCCTGGATTGGAAAGCAGAGTCTTAACCATTGGACTGTTGGGAAAATCCCTTAACAGATATTTGTAGAATGAATGATTGGGTTCCATGACTCGGGAGATGACAAAGGGCTTTCTTTGTATCCATTCTCCTTGGATCTTCATGTCAAACTCATCAGGGAGATTCTGCCACATTACGGAGAAGAAATCAGAGGCTTAGGGGCTGCAGCAGCTGAGCTGAGAGATGGACTTTCCAGGCCTCCTGACTCCACATCTGATGCAATGACCTTATGATTTTTCCTTCGGGCATGCAGACATTTTCTGTTTTTATATAGTAAAATTATCCGTCTTTTCTTAAATGATTTCTTTATGACTTTGAAAGATCTTCCTCACTCAGAGAATATTTAAAATTCTATCTTTTGGGCTGCGCTGGTGGTCCATTGGTTAAGAATTCACCTTGCAATGCAGGAGTCACCTGTTCCACCCCTGGTCCGGGAAGTTACCCCATGCCACAGAGCAACTAAGCCCACACCCACAAGTCCTGAGCCTGTGCTCTAGAGCCTATGAGCCGCAACTACTGAAGCCCGAACACCCTAGAGCCCACTCTCCACAACAAGAGGAGCCACTGCATGAGACGCCAGCACACCATAGCTAGAGAGTAGCCCCCACTTGCCGCATCTAGAGGATAGCTGTAGGTAGCAATGAAGACCCAGTGCAGCCAAAAATAAATTTAAAAAAATTTCTTTTATTCTTCTAGCACCAGGATTTCAGTTTTTACATTTAAATCTTTGGTCTATCTGGAATTTAAAGTTGTGTAATTGGATTCCAACATAGTTTTTTTCAGAGAGCTAAATGGTTATCCTTGCACAAGTGGGAGTATATATATAGGATATAATATATAGAGGAAAAATTCATTTTCTACAGTTTTGAAATGTCATCCTTATCATATATTAAGTTCCTGATTTATTTGGGTCTATTTCTGAACTTTTTGTCCTGGGCTATTGATCCGCCTGCTCATGTAGAGTTGGGTTTTACTGAAAAAGGAGAAAAAGACACTACAGTAACAAAACAGGTTATGATAGGAAGAGAGTGTTCAGTTTCTAAAAAGAACCAAATGAAATTTCAAAAATAAAAAATAATTATTGTTATTGAAACCCTAATGGTCAAGTTAAATAGTAGGCAACATCTGAATTCACAGATCAGTCTTAATATCATAAAGCAAAATAACCAGACCGTTATGGGCCTCTAGCCTAAGCAGTATGTTTGCAAAAAATTCAAACCTGAATCTGATCAAATTTCTAGATCTAATTACCAGCTCATAGGAAATACAAAGGGCTAGGGAGCATATTAAATGACACCATGGGGACAGAATCAGCAAACTTCTTTAAAAATATTTTTTATTATTTATTTTTGACTGCACTGGGTCTTCACTTCTTTGCTCAGGCTTTCTCTAGTTGCGGGCTTCTCATTGTGGTGGCTTCTCTTGTTGTAGACTATAGGCTCTAGATACTTGGCTTCAGTAGTTGTGGCCCCTGGGCTTAGCTGCCCTGCGACATTTGGGATCTTCCTGGACCAGGGATCAAACCTCTGTACCCTGCATTGGCCAGGAAGCCCTCAGCAAACTCTTGACTATGTGAAGATCCAGAGTAAACAAACCAGTTACTTTAATAAATAAACTTCAAAGGGGGAAAAAAGAGGAAGAAGAAATCTAAAAATTAAGAGATTGAAGAGATACAACCAAAGGACATAGGAGGACTATGTTTGCATCCCAGTTAGAACAAACCAGTTCTACAAAAATGTTTATGGACCACTCAGGGAAATTGAACATAGACTGATGATTTGATGATGTAAAGGAATGTTAGTATTTCTTGAGTTTAGTAATAGTATTTTGGATTTATATATATATATATTTTTAAGTATTCATGTTTTAGAGATAAACAGTAAAATATTTGTGGATGAAACTATGATTCTTGGATTTAAAATATCCAGTGGAGTGGTGATCATTTGGTAATGTATAGAAATATCAAATCACTGCGTTGTGTAATAGGAACTAACCCAGTGTTGTAGGTCCACTATGCTTCAAAACCCAAATAAACTTGTAGAAAAAGAGATCAGACTTGTGGTTATCAGAGGCAGGGGTAGGGGGAAAGAGGAACTGGAGAAAAATGGTCAAAAGATACAAACTTCCAGTTATCAGATAAACTAAGTATTTAGACTATAATGTACAACATAATTAGTATAATTAACACTGCTGTATATTCTGTATGAAAGTGAAGAGAGTAAATCCTAAGAGTTCTCATTGTAAGGAGAAATTTTTCTTCTTTTTCTTTTATATGAGATAATGGATATTCACTCAACTTATTGTGGCAATCATTTCATAATGTATGTAGGTAAAATATGATTGCTGGTCACCTTAATGTTACACAGTGCTGTATTAGTTTATCAATTAGTCTCAATAAAACTGAAATAAAATAATTGAGTCACAAGGGCAGGATGCATGGTGGCTGAGGGAACAGTCATAATGAGACTGGCTACGTATTTATAGGCTGGATGAAAGCTATAAGGGAGTTCCTTATACTAGTCTCTCTACTTTTGCATGCTTACAAGTTTTCAAAACAGAAAGTTTCAAAAGATTAGCCAAGCGATTGCCTCTCTCCTAGTTCCAAAAGAGCCATAATTCTTCTGGCTTAAAACAGGATAGTCTTGGGATTTCCCTGGTGGTCTGGTCCTATGGCTAAGATGCCACACTCTCAATGTAGGGGGCCTGGGTTCAATCCCTGATCAGGGAATTAGACCCTATATGCTTCAATTTAAAAATCCTGCACGCTGCACCTAAGACCCAATGCAGCCAAATAAATTTATTTTTTAAAAGATGTAGAATTAAAACAAGCAAGATAGTCTTCAACCTTGATATTTGATCTAGAAACTTATTCTACCCAGAACTCTCCCCCAGGATTCACTTTCTGCAAGGAGATAGAATGAAGGTCCAGACTGGAGTCCAAATCAAGTCTTGACTTCTGATAGCTGATAAGTTTCCAGAGAAGAGGGACAGGAGGCTCAGAGCCTTAGGAGATGCTCTGTAATAAGAAATGTTCTTCATGCAGAACAGGACTGATTTAGGGATGCTCTTACCAGAAGGAAGATCCTGATAGTTAAGGCCCTGAGAAGTCAGCCAGTCACACACCCCAAATGCATAGCCTTATTACTAATCTAAGAAATGCAAATGAAAAGAATAATTCTGTCTTTGTATCATATTAGTAATAAATCATAAAGCCCTGTGTGGATGTGAATGTGGAAAAAGAAGAGTTCTGATACATTACAGCCTGAGTGGAAACTGATGCAACCCGGGAGCAGGTGTCAAAATCTGACCCAGCAACTCCACCACCAGGGATTTATGTCTAAGACAAGAGTCTAAGATGTGCACAAAGCTTCAGTGTCAAGGATAATGATCAGAGAGGAAATTTACAGTGGGGAAAAACTGGAAGCAATTTAAATATCTAGCGTGGAGGTTTGAAAATACATCCACAAATACTTGGACTTCCCTGGTGGTCCAGTGGTAAAGAATCTGCCTGGTAATGCAGGGGACACAGGTTTGATCCCCGGTCCGGGAAGATCCCACACGCATCAGTGAGCCACAGATACTGAGCTCGAGAGGCTGTGCTCTGCAACAAGAGGAGCCACTGCAATGAGTAGCCCCCGCTCGCCAAAAAAAAAAAAGAGAAAGCCCCTGTGCAGCAACCAAGACCCAAAGCAGCCATAAGTAAACAAACAAATTAAAAATACATATACTCACAAAGTCTGATATGCTTCTTTCAGGGTAAGGGGTTTAATTCCTCTTCCCTTGTGAGCTGTTCTTGCGGGGACCAACCTCTAATGAAGGAAGAGTATGGTGAAGATGATGATGAGCTGTGACTTCCTGGGGTAGGTCATAAAAGATACCGTGGCTCTTTCTGTTGGAATTTGTCCTGGCAGAAGTCAGTGGCCATGTCAAAAAGACTCACAGCCCCACCAAGCGGCCCACACAAGGAGGAACTGAAACCTCTTGCCAACAGCCCTGTAGGTGAACCAGCTTGGAAGCAGATTCTCCAGCAGCAGCCAAGTCTAAGCTTGCTATAATCACTGTCTCATGAAGTCCCCTGAACTGGAACAACTCGGTGAAGCACTCCTGAACTCCAGTTCCACAGGAGCTGTTAATTAATATTTTTGATTTAAGCCAATTACGCTTTGGTATAATGTGGCACTGTTCACCATACTTTTAGGAAAAAAGAGACCAGGCTGAAATAAAAAGCTGTGTGCTTGGGATTTGTTAGGACTGCAGCCTGGGAGACACAGATTCAAGAAGCACTTGAATTGCCTTCCATTGGCCTACAAAACAGGGGAGGCTTATAAAGGCAAAAACTGCAAGGTTAGTTACATGGGTTGTTTATCAGGAATTTTTTATTATGTGTATTAATTATATTGAAAAATACTATACTTTTTTAATACTTGCAACTCTACAAATAAAGAGATAACCATATTTAACATATTGGCATGTTTGCTGTCTCTTTTTTCTGTTTGTTTCATTCATGCTTTGTCCTGATTTATATTTTGACCTCCAGCTTTATTTCTATCATGACCATTTCCTCACACTGTTACATATGGTAAGTGTGATTTTTAACGACTACGTACGCCACTGTGTGGATGGGCCACAATCTAATGCATCCTCGACTGCTGGAATTATTGTCTAGTGCTGTATGACGATGACAAACTGAAGTTACAGTGACGTAATCACAGTTCATGTGTGCGTACTAAGTCACTCAGTCGTGTCTGACTCTTTGCGACCCTATGGACTGTAGTCTGCTGGGTTTCTCTGTCCACGGGATTCTCCAAGCAAGAATACTGGCGTTGGTTGCCATGCCCTCCTCCAGGGGATCTTCCTGACTCAAGGGTTGAACCCGTCTGTTGCATCTCCTGAATTGGTAGGTAGGTTTTTTACTGCTAGTACCACCTGGGAAGCCCCATTCAAGGTTCATGTGTGAAAGCCGCTCAGACTCTTTGCGACCCCATGGACTATAAAGTCCATGGAATTCTCCACTCCAGAATACTGGAGTGGGTAGCCTTTCCATTCTCCAGGGGATCTTCCCAACTCAGGGATTGAATCCAGGCCTCCTGCATTGCAGGTGGATTCTTTACCAGCTGAGCCACAAGGGAAGCCCAAGAATAATTGGAGTGGGTACCCACTCACAGTTCAGGCACACAGAAGTGGAGCGGGTGACCACGGAGGATCTGGTCTCAGACACATCTCTGAAGCACTGAAAAACTTGAACTTTCTTTGAACTGTACCAGACCCAAGGACATTGCCAGCACCTAATGCTACTTATGATCTCAAGGTCTCCCCTTGTGAATATGCAACCATTTTGGATCCCAACCAGTTCTAAGCAAGCACTCTTACTTCTTTCCAGCTCCATTTATAATTCTTCATTTTTATCATAAGCATCTTGGCTCCCTGGAACTCTCACCTTCTGATAAGATTTATCTAAAGCAGCTTTTATTTCTAAAAAGTTAGAGATTTGATTTGTTTGATCAAATACATACTAGGTAAACTTCCTCCTGGTCAAAGTGCCAAGGGTGGTTTTTTAAATAACTAGTCTTTTTTTTTTCTTCTTCCCTTTTTCATCTTGTATAGAGAGGTGTGATGACTCTAATACCAACACAACAGCTGTAGAATGTGGACTGGCAATGGGTCACAGCCACTAACAGAACAGAAAAATACTCAAAACTATTTAAGTAGCAGCAAGAGTGAAAAACCACCTGATTCTGTGCTGAGCAGGAAGTTAAATGCCAATCAATTTTGACATGTTACAGCAATGTTCTAATTCACAAATAAACCTCACAAGGCTTATCAACACTGTAAGTGCTCACTCACCCTTTTCGAACTTCATATATCATGCCTGACTTAACTGCTTTATGCAGTTGTCCAGAAACTTTAAAAAATTATAGTAACTCATAAAACTTACCATTTTAACTAAGTGTGGTGTTAATTATGCAACTGATCTCCAGAACACTTTCATCTTGCAAAACTGAAACTCTACACCCATGAAGCAGCCGCTCCCCGGCTTCCTCCTCCCCAGCCTGACGACTACCATGCTACTTCCTGAGTGTGACTAGCCTAGATACCTCATGTGAATGCAATCATACACCATTTACTTGCTTTCCCCTTTTGTGACTGGCTTATACAGACACAATGCCCTCAAAGTTCATCCAAATTGTAGCACGCGTCCAAAGTTCCTTCCTGTTTCAGGCTGAATGATACTATGTTGTATGTATGTACTACCTTGTGTTGCCTTAACCTTTTGGTTATGGTGAATGATGTTGCTGTGAACACAGGTGTACATACGATCAGACGACAGTGGCTTCAACAAAACTTCAATATGCTGCATAACTAAGTACCAAGTGGCGACTCAAGCTTCCCTTGTCCTTTCAGCCTGATGAATGAGATTTTATGCAAGAAATGGCATTTCAAACAACAGAGAGAAGAGCATGTTCCAAGTCATTGAGATGGAAAAGGAAATAAATTTAAATTCAGTAACATCAGAGAATTCCCTGGTAGTCCAGTTGTTAGGACTCTGTGCTTTCATTGCTGAAGATGCAAGTTCAATCCCAGGTCGGGGAACTAAGATCTCACAAGCTACATGGCTTGGCCAAAAAAGAGAAAAAATTGGTGAAATATATATATATATATATCACCAAAGGTGGCAGGTGATGAAGTCAATGCTGACTATTCCAAATGAAGGTGAGATTTTGTCCAACATTCATCCGTTTTCTTCATAATCTGGCTTCATTTCCTGTAATTGTTTTCAGTGCTTTAGATTCATGCTGTTTCATGGTGGATTTTTAAAAAGCCCTAACTTGACCCCACCTTTCATACGAGGAAATGAAACACAAAGAGGCTTATAATGACACATTTCAAATCCCTACGGTTAAGGGGCAGGGGCAGAACCATAACCCACACTCAGAGTTTTCACCACGACAGACACCAGCAGAACTCTGCCTGTCTCATCACCCATTCTCAGCCTGTGTGTGAGCCTAGGGAAAACAAGGGTGTGATTACTTCTGTGAAGTCCCCAAAGCCCCCTGCATTCATGCAGTGCTTGTGTTTCCAAAGCACTTTCATAAGCACCGTCTTCAGGTGCTGTTACCAAACATCTCCTCTGCCACACGTCTCGCCGGAAGCAGCGCGCCACTATTCTAGTTTGGAAAGTTTCTCTCGTGTTGTTTGCTAATAAAAAAGTCTGTGATGCTTCAATAGTCCCAAGCCCCAACCAAAAGTAAGCACAACTCAACTGGAAACAGATACACCACGAATGCAGGAACACTATATTTATTAAGTCAATAATTCATTTTTAGCAATACAAGTACAGAATATATCACAATGCTGGTTACAAACATTCTTAGTATGGTTTAATGGTTACAAATAATGGTGGGTACTACAGTTTGTGATACGGGCGATATGAAAGGTCATTCTGACACAATGAAGAGTTGTCTTTAAAAAAATCCTTCAATGACCTTAGATATTTCTATAGAAATTACTGTGGCACTATTAGTGGGGATTTTCATGTAAAGAATTCATAGTGATTTGCTTTTGTTTCAGTAAGAGCTTTTTGAGTCTATTAAACTAAAATCCCCGGTTGCTTAATAAAGTATAAAAATAGTACTGACCTGGTAATATTTAATAAAACAAAGCATTCATTCACATCATAAAAGTAGAACTAAAGTGAAAAGTTTTTAGTTACCATGGCAACAGATCTTCCCATAAAAGGAATCTACAGAAATGAGTAATGTTACACAAATGGTACCTGCAAAGTTATTTAGTGATCCAATACTTGTGCACCACAAACCAAGTTTTCTAGATATCTATATATAGCATATATTTTTAATCTTAAATTTTACTTCTGAAAAAAAAATGTGCACTTCAACAAACTCACTAAGGCCACTCATGCTATAGATGCCTAGGATTGCAATTAAAGAATAGCATTATTTTAACAAATCCTCAAGCACACTCCTTCAGGTCACTAACAGGGTAAAACCAGTTTTCTGCCTAAAACATTCCTGAGATTTGTGGACAATTACTAATGTTCAAGCTGGAGATGAATTAAAATGTCAGATTAAAAAAAAAAAAAAGGAATTTTCTAGCAAGAACTGAGGTCCTCCAAGAGGTGAAATATATATGCTAATTCTTAGAGCAAAAATAAAACTCTTAGAGACATTTTTACTTATAAATATTTTTCCAGTAGTTAACTTTGCCATCCAGAAAAAGAACAGGTTGGAAGTAGCCAGGCTACAGATTCAGGGGGAAAAAAAGATGGAGTGACAGTTTAATACAGGTATCTTCCTCTCTCTGAAAGTTCACTTTATGCGACTTTGCTCTTATCAAAGACCTGCATTAGCACGTGTTTTTACTAATCAAAAACAGATTCAAAAGAGCGTCACTTTCACGAAAAAAGGTGAAAAGCAAAACTGGCATTCAGCGTTTGTCTGCATATAGCTGTTACGGAGGCAGCGGCCAAGAGCAGCAGGAGCGGCACCGCCATGCTCCTTTCCTGGAACTACGTTCGGCATCTCGGCTTCAAGCTGCCACAGCTTTACCTGTGCGAGCTTCTGTGCTTTATCTCAATTTATTTTGTGCATCTATTTGCCCTAAGCTAATTGCCGCTCTGCTGTTCACCTGTTTTGGCTTAAAGAGGTTTCATGGGAACACTCTACTTTTGGATAGCGGGGAAAGCCTGCTGTCCCTCCTGCTCCTTAGCAAACCATGCCTTCCATCTGTAAAGTATGGTCCAAAGTTTCAGTCATGTTCAAGGCATGTGTTTACTGTTGAGCATTCTGTCCACACTGTCAGGAGGAGTCAAGTGGCACGCTATTTCAAAGACGGCAGCTGCTGGAACTAGTTTTCTCCAAATTATTAGAGAGCTCTTCTCTAACAGGCTAAGAGTGTTACAAAGGTCTTTGTCCAATCTTTCATTTCACAAAACAAAGCACACCTGCATGGGGACTATTCCAAAGCCACAGCCAGCTGTTTTTGCTGAACAGAGACAGAGCTTTGATAATGATAAGGGTCCTAATGCTTTGCGCAAAGTCAGCTTTGGCGACCCATAAAATTACGGTCCAGAAAACCAACTGCTCTCTTAAACCGAACAAAGGAGTGACTGACCACCTGTGTGGTACAGGAGTGTTACAGGGCTCCCTGATGCACCCGACTTCAGTAGCACCAAACTACTTTTTAGGTAGTTTTTTTTAGGGGAAAAAAAAACCGAGTACAAGAGAGAACAAAGTCAGGAAAGGATGAGACCAAAGGCCTCTTATTCAATATTACTTTGTTGAACTGCCAGACAAATCTTTTAAGTTGGTCTATGGTTTCTTACACACAACCCCACCATATACGAAAAATTTGTTCAAGTAATTGGTTATTGTGACGTAAATTTTACTCTTTGAGACTTTTTTCCCCTATCCCCATAAATCATGATGATATTTACCTCCCTAACTTATCCTAAATATTCCTACTAAAAGGATTAAACCCATACTTAAAATTATTAGGGTATTATTCATTAGAACCAGAAATAATAGCATATTAAGTTATATCACTATCAGAAACTGACAATCTCTTTTCTCAATCTAGAGTGTCTGCATTAAGTATATGGATTTACAGAAAACTGCACTAAAGCAGTGGTAATATGGCAAACTATCAGCAATGATTTTTTAAGAAAAACTGGCTGCCATTTAACATTATCACCCTGTGATCCTAGGCTTCTAAATATCATGGTGCTTTATCACTGAGTGTGATCTGAGTTCAAGCTGAATTAGAGAAGATGAGGCCTTAAGTCATTTGCTGGATTTTATCCTAGAAAATGCTGTATATGCACAAAACCAAAAATACAGATAAAAAAAAAAAACTTCATATGAAAACATAAGTTTCAAAATATTTATTGAAAAACAATTTACCATGACATTCCTATACCACAAACATACCACAGGACTCTAAATAACCAACAAAAGTATACAAAGCCTATCCTTAAAATCTTTGGAGGTATTAAATATATAGGCCCATGAGGATAGAGCTGAGTAACTTAAAAATGTTAGTCCTTGGTCACACAGACTATTTGGTAATTAATAAAGAGGTGCCTCTTGGCATTAGATCGCAATTAACTGGGAGGGGGAGGTGCAGGTGTGCCAATGTGCTCTTTTCAATTAAAAGTAATTCAGTATGAGGATTAAACCCAGGTTTCGAAATCACACAGCTATCATCTTAAAGACATCTGGGCTTGTTTCATTTCTTCAACCTCCCCTAGGGAATCCCCTCCTGGGGACCTAAAAACAGTGGGATCATAATTAACAAGATGGCAAATAACAGCTTTAAAACAAGGTTATATTTGGGAAGGCCAAAAAAGTGTTTAAAAGCGAACTGATCTGAAATTTCCAATTACTTTTCCTGCACTCCATGTGGTGGACAGTTTAGATTTTTCCCCCTCCCACCCTAACACACCTGTTAAAAGAAAACTCAAATTCAGCACACACCCACTCACCCACAGACCACTCCAAGCATTAGCCAGGAGCAACAACTCTTAACAGCCAAGTCATGAACCCCTGAAAATAGGGGGGAAAACCCTGATTCTTAACTATAGAGGCAACAAACAGGCCACTATAATAAGAACTGAGGTAACGGCAACAGACCTTTTTTGTTTCTTGAATTGCTACATGTTACAACTTCTCAAATTTGAATATTACCTCAACATTAAATAACTTGACTGGCTTAAATGAAAAATCGAAACCCAATAAACAGAAAGAGAGTTAGTGAAATAGATATATCATTAGGGGAAATCTTGACATTTGACTCTTGAATTTCATATAAAATGATCTACTGCTTGCAATATTTTATCATAAACAGGAAGGATTTATAAGAATCACTTATTTGGCGGCATTTGTTTTTCCATTAATCCCCATAAACCAAACATTAACCTAAAATTCCCATCTGGACATGAGCTATTTTGTAACTCAGCCAATATACTTGCAAACTGCGTTATTTAGGTAGCGTTTAAAATGAGAGGGACGGCTGCAGCAGATATTTATAGATTTGCTCAGGGCATTGCCATCTGTGTACCTTGACTCAAGATATGCCACTGAAATTGCCAAATTTCTCTAATTTGGTGTCTATTACATGAATACAATTTTTGTATTATCAGTTTTCATAATACACCTAAATGAAATCATTCTATGATAAAAATAAAGGCAGGGGCTAAAATAATCATCTAAAACCTCTGGTCCAAATAACCCCTTTCTACATTAGGCTGGTCCTTTTCAGATCCTCCTGGTCCTGTTAGCAAAAGCTATCAGAGCATCTTGCCTTTTTGTACCCCAAAAAACACAACAAAACCAAAACAACCAAAGAGTTAAAATTGCTGGTTTTTCAGCTTTTCTATTACTTACAGGTCAACACTGGTCCAGTTCAGATGAATCTGACTTTCCCCTTGTCATACAGCCCTGGAGTGGCTGTATCCATTTCTCTAGGTAAGGTAGCCAAACCTAAGTCAGGATGTCCCTCTGCTATTAGTACTTGTGTTAACTTTTCTATACTGTGTATAAAGATTTTCCCCATAAAATTTCTTTACAGTACAGTATTGAATACCTCCTCAAGGAAGAGTTATATGTTAAAAAGTTGTTAAAATCATCCTTACATAATAAGAATGCAACTCTTTTAAACTCTTAAATAGTTTTATTTAGGGGTTCTTTTTTTCTTTCAGGCTTTCTGCAAAATGAATTACCTTTTTTTAAAAAAAGAAAACAAAAAAAATTCCTGTTGTTTGTTCTACGAGGTTGAAAATATGGGCCAGACTACTTATACATGCGGTACATGCTTAATATAACTGAATATATGCTTATTCCTACGGACACTCTGCAAGAAAGGGATCACCCAAATAGGGTCAAAGGACTGGACCAGTGTTTCAATGCAAATTCCAGCCCCAAAAAACAACATGGTTTTTGATTTCACAGTATGAATTCCCTGGAATCTGGGAAAAGGTAAATTAGTTAACTGAGGTCCTCCCTCAGCAGCTCGGTCCCTCGACATTCTGAGCAATCAGGAAGGACTGCACCACTTCTTCAGTGGACTGGGGGCTGGTGTTAACGTCTTCAAGAGCATCGGTCACTGAATACTGCCGATCTCGTAACCGGTTCCAGTTAGACAGAACATTGTGATACTCAAACACTTTCTCGTAATTTCCAATGGAGTTGTAAAGTTTAATGAGACCTCGGTAGTCATATTCCAGTCCACTGTAGCCTTCACCAAAAAGCTTCTTCCCTGAAAGCAAACAAAGGAAGGGAGCTCAAATAATGATATAGCAAGTATTTTCTATAACACAAGCTTAGTTCTTTAAAATAGGGTGTCTTTGTTTTATTCCTTTTAAAAGGAATAGATTCAATTAAATATTTTTTTTACTGGAATACAATTGCTTTACATACTGTGTTCGTTTCTGGCTGTGCAGCAAAGTGAATCAGTCACACATACACATGTGTATCTCTCTCCACCCTGTTTTAGATCTCCTTCCCATTTAGGTCACCGTAGAGCCCCGTGTATAGAACCCCTGTTGTATACAGTGAGTGCTCACCAGTTATCTGCCTTATACTCCATAGTCTGTTTATGTCATTCCACCCTCCAGCTGGAACAGATTCAATTCTTTTATCAGTGTTTACTGACACAGTCTTACCCACAGCCTACTTCTAAGACTTATCTAAGGTCATTGGTCTCTCTAGAATAAAATTATAAAATTTCATAGTTTGAAGGGAGTTCATAAAGAGCTCAGAGCTCATTTACAGAGCACGCTTTTTTAAAAAAGCAAATTACCTGGAGTATGACACCTTTTATGTAAAATATTTATGCCTCTGAACATTTATACTAAAAGATGTACAGAGGAACGACGCTGGTGGTCCAGTGGTTAAGAGTCCGCCTGACAATGCAGGGAACACAGGTGCGATCTCTGGCCGGGGAGGACCCCACATGCCTTGGGGCAATAAGCCAGTGAGCCACAGCCACTCCACAGAGTCCGAGCGCTTGAAGCTGAGACCCAACTACCAAGCCCACACACCCCAACTCCTAAAGCCTGCATGCCGAGAGCCCACGCTCAGCAACGAGAAGCCCATGCACTGCAACAAGACCTAGCACAGCCAAAAATAAAAGACAAAAACAAAAAACACAGAAAATAAATGAGAGACTAACAAGGCTGGTTACTCATAGGAATGAGTGGCGGGGAAAAATTAAGGGCAGTCACACATCTGTGAGAAGACCTTTCTATATAGTTGACTTTTCTTTTTTTTCTGGTCATGCTTGCGGGATCTTAGTTCCCTGACTAGGGATTGAACCCAGGCCCTCAGCAGTTACAGTGAGGAGTTTTAACCACTGGACTGCTAGGGAACTCCATAGTTCTGACTTTTTAAGAATATTAATGTTTCACAGTCAAATAATTTAGCAGGCTAAATAAAAACAGGGAAATGTTATACAAACATAAGCAGATGAACCTAGTTATCTCGTAAATGAGTAACTCACTGACAGCAGGTGGCAGGGAGGTAAGTTACCTACGTAAATTTTGAACACAGTACTCTGATTATATACCTTCAGGTTAAGGACAAGGTAAACTGTAAATGAATATTAAGCTCTAAGCAGTAACTTTGGTTTAGGTTAACAATTCTAAAACTACTTTATGTGCATGGTAGGGTTAAGCAAGATTATGGATAATGAGGAATCTTCACATACACGGATATATGATTTGAGGCAAAGGTAGCACAGCAGAGGGGGAAGACAGTGTTTTGAAAAAATGGTCCTGGTCAACTGTATATCCATACAGAAGGGAAAAAGGAAGAGGGGAGGAAATTTTATCACTACCTCACAAATTTCCAGAAGATAATCTTCCAAAAGAGTATCTTCTGACTTTGGGGTAGAAAGATTTCCAAAACACAATTTAAAACGTGTCAACCATAAAATAAAAGAGCAATATTTGATTACATTAAACTTTAAGAACTTTTGTTCTTTGAAAGGCACCATTAAGAAACAAGCAGTAGAGGGACAGTTATCTGCAACACATTTAACTAACAAAGGGCTTGTTATATCTGAAGTATATAAAGAACTTCCATAAACCAAGATGAAAATGATAGACAAATTCAATAAAAACATGGGAAGAGTTTTAACAGGTACAACATTAGATGATGACCACAGTATCTTATTTTGTGATAAGTCTGAACTGAAAACAATCCAAATGTTCTGAATATCAACTAACAGTAGAATGGATACCTAATGATATACTAATATAATATTACAAGGCCCTGGAAATTAACAAGCAACAGTGATATGAACAACACTGATGTATTTCATAATTGATGTTCACCAAAAGAAACCAAGCATATAAAAATATACATTGTATGATTTCATTTCTATCAAGCTCTAAAACAGGTAAACTTGGTCCACATTAAAATCAGGAGAAGGGTGAGGATGGGCTAGAGATAGTGTTGGCTCCTGGAGATCCTGAGCAGCTCTAAACTCATTTAAGTCTTAATAATAACACTTCCCTACACAATATATAGGACATGTTGATCTCTTATCAACTAAAACAATTTTAAAGTAACATACCAATTGCTATAGATCGCAAATAGAGTTTCTCGGCATTTTCATACTGATTCATGTCATAATTATATAAAGAAGCCAGATGTCCCACTGAAAGGGCTACTTCATAATCTTCTTGACCAAGAAGTTGTTCTTTAATCTGAATTGCTTTGATGTGCATTTCTTCAGCTTCCTGAAAAATAATCAAGTTGTAGTAACCATTAGGTTATACTTTTTATTATGTCAACAACTCTTATCCAATTAGCAACATTCTTCTAAATGCCAAGGACAGCTTATGGGTGGCATCAGGCAGTCGACCAGAGACCACACTACACTGCTCCTACAGGGAGCGTCACGGGCTTGAGGAAGCTATGCACATGAGCTGACCGAACACTGAAACACACCAAAATGACGAGAAAACAGGTCCTTGTAATAAGAAGCTGTTAGAAGACATTAACATCAAAATATTCTAAAACAAAAACTTCTTTCAATTTTACATACTCCAAAATTTAATTGAACTATGTTAAGAAACTCTATACTATATTATTTTACATAGAAGTATACTTAATTATTTCATTTTTTTGGACAATTTTTATCTCAATAAACCAAACAGGTTAACTGAGGAATGTGTAAACTGATTTTCAGATAAAAATGAATGTTTTAGATAGCAACTCTCATCCCTTTCTTATTGTGACCCTATAATGAACACTAATAAGAATTTATAAACCAAAAGTCTAAAAGGGAATTAAATTCAATACATTTTTATCACAATTATATAATACTTGCGTTATCTTACATTTCTCGCACATCTAACTATATGTCAGGCATTCTGCTAAGTGTTCGATTTAAACTATTAGCTAAGAGCTATGTTTTAAGTCTGATATATATTTTTTCCTATGGTCTGTATTTTTGAATTTTATTTATATTTTGACTGTTGTTTTATACTAGCTATTTTCTCAATTCTTACATGAAATAATGTGGAAGTGTAATAAATGTATACTTTATAATTTAAGATTACTGAAGAAGCATTACTTAAGATGTTATTCACATTGTACTTTGTTACCTAAGATTACTTAGACATAAAAATACAGTAAAATGTGCTTCTACCTTAAATTTTCTCATTGACTGATAAAGTCTTCCAAGGTTTCCATAGTGTTTTGCGGTCTGTACATTAAATTCTCCAAAAGCTTTTTTGGCTAGTTGGAGTGAAGACAGGTGCAAATCATGAGCTTCCTGCAACAGCCTCTGTTCAGTTTCTTTATTATGACAGTCGATTGCAATCTCCTCTAAAATAAGTGCTGAATAAAAAGGCAATAAAATCAGTGCACTTTCAAACCATGTATCAAAGCTCATCGGAACATAAACTTTAGAATTAAAATTTACAAATGTTACTTGTATATACTTCTATATGTTTATGGTTTAGAAACATAGACCATATACCATACCAAAGAACTGGTAAAGATGAGCGTATTCCATTTTAATGAGAAAAAAAAAAAAAACCCCACTTTTGAGGTCATTCTATTTTGCACAGTATAATGGATTTCAAATGTAAGAAAAACAACAGTATACAACAAATTATTTTGTAGAATTACTCTCTATTTTACCAGATCGGTTTGCTTTGCTGACGTGAAATTGTTTTTTAAGCAAACAGAAGAAAGACAAGAATGAAAAGGCAAATTTTTTAAAGTTGTGAAACTGTGTCAAGGAGTACCTAACCACTCTTGAAAACTTTGAAACCACATTCTGCAAACTATATAACCTTTAACCAAATAGAAGTAAAAGAACTGGTTTCTCCTAACTCACTTGACCAATCAAATCAGGTTAAGAAGAAAATTTAACTTCAAAGTTCTATTTGAGACCCTCAAACTCCATTTAAAGTCTTAGAAATATATATTCTTTTACCAGGCAATTTTATTGCTAGGAAAATTGCCACTGTGCACAAAAGTACGAGACTTAGTTCACTGTAGCATTTTTAAAGAACAAAAGGTTAAAAAAACATTTAGAGGCCCAATAAGACAGGTGTGATTAAAAACATTAGAAAATCAGAAAAAACATTAGAAAAAACATCAGAAAAAGGGACATATACCTACATGTATTGAAATGAGAAAATGTTTGTACTATATTGAGTGAACACAGCAGATTACAGAACTAAAAAAGAATTATTCACTCATTTCAGTCTTCAAAGAAAGAAAAGTCTAAAAAAAGTATTTGCCCACATGTTGCTTCTGAATTGATGAGATTTCAAGTAACTTAATTTTTTCTCTTTTAATTCTTGACATTAATCATGTATTACTTGCATGACTTCAAAAATGTAAACCTAGAGGGGAGGTTAAAGCCTAGTTCCAGAATTAAGGTAAAAGTTATTCATCATGCAAGGAATTACCACATGGGTGACCCAATCCTCAGCAAAATGAAAGGCCCTTGGTGGTGACTGCAGAAGAGTTAAAAAGTAAAGAAGAAAGTAGTATGTGGTAAGAGCCTTGCAACATTAAAGGTAACCTGATATGAAACTGAGTTTCAGAATCTTACACAATGAGGTGAAGGTATGTGAAAACCCATCTTCAGTGTCACTGTGATTCTTCAATCCTCCCCAAAAGAAAGGGGTGAATGAATAAAAGGAAAGAGAGAATGGAAGGCAGAGGCAAGAAAGAGGAAGGAAGGAAGAAAGGTATTCTATCCTATTAACAATGTTGTATGAGAGAAGCTAACAACTTTTCATTATGAACCACTGGAAATTCTTAGAGATGTGGGCATATATGTTAAATCAGTGATTGGCTGTTTTAGTAATATGCAGTCTAATTCTGAGAAAATAAATATCCCTATTTTATACCATATACCATCAATTTTAAAATGTCAGAGAGTAGACACCTATTATAATTGACAGCTAAAGAAATCTTAAAATACTTCTATCCATCTATCTACTGGAGACTAGATTGCAAAGGGTACCTTTCACCCTCTTTGAAGAAGCCAAAAGAAGATGATCTTCAGGTAGGATGTGGGTAATGATACCAATAGCTCTTTCTGCATGAAACCTGCAACACAGAAGATAAATTCTGGAATTTCTTTTATGTTACAAATAATTTAGGCATTTAAAAAACCCATAATTTATAACATACTGCTGGTAGAATTTCTAAAACTAGCTGTAGTAAAGGTCTAGTTTTTTGCTTTAACGTTCCAATCTTTTTTTGTACAGCGAGGTTTTGTTTCCCCCCTTAATTTTTTTTTATTTGAAGGGTAATTATATGAGCTTTTAAACATCCAGTGGATTCCCATCTATCTCCCTCATAACCAACTGTGAAATTACTATCACAGCCTACAGGCTTAATACAATATGATCTTTCACTGGGCTACCTCTCTGACCACATCTCCTACCATTCTCAGAAATAATTCCCTCTTTCCCTTCTAGCCACATAGGAACTTCTGAACATGTCAAGCACATTATTCTAGCCCAGGATTCTTGCATTAGTTTTATTGTCTCTCTGGAACGGTTGTTCCCTAAATATACACATGGTTCACCCTCACTTAAGTCTTTCCAGACCAGCCTATACAGAAGACCCTAAAAAAACCTATCATCCCTCTCTAAGCTTTTAGCTTATTTTATTCTTCTTCACAGCATGTATTCTCATCTGACATGTTTGGTGATTGTTTCATGGCTCATCTTGTCAAACAGAAGGCAAGTTATCTATTTTATCTGCCAGTTCCTTTCAAACAACTACATGCCTTCTATTCCCATCTTTCTTAGACTGCAAGGAGATCAAACTAGTCAATCCTCAAGGTCATCAGTCCTGAATATTCACTGGAAGGACTGATGCTGAAGCTGAAACTCCATTACTCTGGCCACCTGATGTGAAGAGCTGACTCCTTGGAAAAGACCCTGATGCTGGGAAAGACTGAAGGCAGGAGGAGAAGGGGACGACAGAGGATGATGGTTGGATGGCATCACCGACTCGATGGACATGAGTTTGAGCAAGCTCTGGGAGTTGGTGATGGACAGGGAGGCCTGGAGTGCTGCGGTTCATGGGATCGCAGAGAGTCGGACACGGCTGAGCGACTGAACTGAAGTAATCATCCATTTTCTCAGATCTATCTTCCAATTTGCTCTCTCTTTAGTTGTATCTAACCTGCTATTTAATTTGTCTACTGAGTTTTAATGTCAATGACTATTTTCCAATTCTAGCTATTATAATTTGTTTTCATAATAAGTGTTTATTAACATAACTCATACCAACACAATTTAAAGTGTAGGTTTTTGGCATATTTCAGAGTTATGCACCCATCACTATTAATTTCAGAATATTTTCATCCCCCCCAAAAGAAACCTTGTGCCCACTGGCAGCCACTTCATTTTCCTCCAGCTCCCCCAGCTCTAGGCAACCACCAACTTACTTTCTGTTTCTACTGGTTTGCCTAGTCTAGACATCTCATACAAATGAAATCATGTAACATGTGGTCCTCTGCAGCTGGCTTCTTCCACTCAGCGTAGTGTTTTAAAGATTCGTCCAAGCTGCAGCGTGTGTCAGTTATTCTGTGTTTTTGTTTGTTTTTGGCTGCTCTGTACGGCATGCAGGGTATTAGTTCCCCAACCAGAAACAGGACTCAAGTTCCCTGTGGTGCAAGTGTGGAGTGTGAACCACCAGGGCAGTCCCATTTATTTTTATTACTGAAGTATACTGATTTACAATGTTGTGTAAACTTCAGGTGTACTGCAAAGTGACTCAGATATACATACAGTTCCCTCAGTTTTTTAATTTTTATATCTGCCTTTTTTTCTTAACTTTCCCTCTAAAACATTACTGATTCCTTCTTTGGTATCAGCGTCTGTGATTTTTTTTTTTCCTGTACAGGGCCATACAGTAAACACCTCAAGATCATGTGGTACACGCTCTTGTCCCAACTATTTAACTCTGCTGTTGTCGCATAAAAGCAACCCTGCAGGCCATAGTCTGCCAACCCATTTATACCCTTAGTCATCTAAGAATCCTTACTTTATAGCATCAACCAAAACGTTCGGCTAACTGATATTTTTAGTGTTCTAATCTTGTTCATCATGTCTTCTGACTCACTCACAGAGAAAACGTTTCCTTATTTAAAAACATTTTTTATGGTGAGTTCATCTTAGGTAGAGTTAGGTCTATGGGCAGTCTGTATGGCTTGGACTGAAGGTTAATTATTACCAAGAGCTTTGTATTTCCTCCTCAAAAGCATCCTATGAGAAATCAGCAGTCTCGAAGTACTTCTTAATGTTTTCCTCAGTTTGGTGTTTCCTATATGCATGATGCCCAAACACAAGGGAGAAATCTGTAGCCTATACACTCCCCTATGAGGCTCGTTTCATTCAACTGAGAGCTCAGCCTAAGATGGACAAACTTCCATGGCACCTCTCTTGCCAGTGGGCAGTTTTTACCCTGGTCCACCCTTTCCCTGAGGGTGTAGCTTTGATCTTGGCCTCAGTTTTAAGACACAGCCTCCTGTGGGCTAAATGCCTTATCTCTTAAAAACAGCACTGGCATTCAACCAAGGTTACAGAAACTTCTAAGGCCTTCTAAGCCTTCCCACCCCAGAACAGTTACACCATAGTTCATGCCTACCCTTTTTGGGTTTTATTTCTTTATTGGCCCTTGGGGATTTCCTCTCTCTTACAAGCTCAGTTATACATTAAAAAAGATGATTATCTTATTATTCAGTATTTCTGCATGTTATGAGCAAGTTTGTACACCACTGTATTAGTCAAGGAAAAATGGAAGGAGATACTTAAAAAAAAAGACATTCTATATGATATAAAAGTCTCAATGTCAAACCACATAAGATCTAAAGGGACCTTGTCAAAGTTCCAGGAGGACAACTTTAATACATTACTGTATACATTAAATAGTACTGTGTTAGGGAAAAAGCAAAACAAAATGAAATAGCAACAGCATTTAATTCCTCATGAGAAGGAAAGTAGAACTTACAGTGCATTGTCAAATTTCCCAGAGCTATACTGGTGAACATAAGAAGAATAAGCCAAGTCTTCATGAGCTGTTGCTACGTGAATATTTTTGCCACCAAACACTGACTGCCGAATGTCAAGGGCTGCCTGAAAGAGTCAAGAAAATAACTGATAATACTGTGAATCCTTAGAAAACACCACCTAGTTAAATTAAGCATTCTAGTGACTTAAATATATATTTTATATACTCAACCTCATCAGTTTTAGAAAAAAGTTCTGCTGTATTTAGATCACATGCATGCTTAGTTGCTTCAGTTGTGTCCGACTCTCTGCAACCCCACGGACCATGGCCTGCTAGGCTCCTCTGTCCATGGCACTCTCCAGACAAAAATATTGGAGTGGGTTGCCATTTCCTTCTCCAAATTTAGATCACAACAGAACATAAAAGTCACCCACGGCTTGGTATTTGGAAAAGTAAGTCTGAGTTAAAAGGCAATGGCTTAATAATAAAAGTCATTCACATGTCTTAGGAACTACATTAGTGTTTTTTCTCTATATCCTCTTCAGAAATAAACTATAAAATCAGGGATACCTTGCCCAGAGTGATGGCATAACAAATCATGTACCTAAGATTGACTAAGGCCTAAAATAACTGTTATCTACCCTCCTTGCTACTACAAAGGCAGCTATAATGATTTGTGCTAAAGTAACAACAAAGACATCTTCTGCGTAAATGAAAAAATTGGAAACTACTCTTAAATACTGACCCACAACTCCAAACTTTTTCCCTAGATGAGTCTCTTGAATTCCTAAAATAGTAAGTTTTAAGAAGTTTTACTTCTTTAATTCCTAAAGAAGTTAAGTTTTACTTCTGTTATTATTCAGTAAAATAATTGGTGTGCCATATATGAGGAAGGGCTCTGAAACAGGTGATTTTAAAGAGTAGTTTATACATCATAAAAAAATTATATAGGTCAGCAAGTCAATTCAGGTTGAAAGAAAAAGTGTAACTATTAACATACCTGATAAATTGCAACAGACTGACAGATATTATCTACATTGAGTAAGTAGAACCCATAATCTAGCAGTGTATCAGAATATTTTGGGTGTTTGGATCCAAAATGATCCCTATAAAAAGATACAAAACTATTAGGATTTAAAGTAGAGAGAGACAATTTTAAATGGTATTTTTAATAACAATCACGTACCGTGCCAAATACACTGCATGTTTAATTAACTGCTCTGCTTTCTTAAATTCACGTTTGACAACACAAGCCTAAAGATGAAATGAAAAATTGTTAGATAACTCACAGTTAATGAATGTGTTAAAACAAATACGGTTTATATATTCAAACTATAATGGTTGAAAAGAAAATAGCATCTTCAAACATAGATACAATGGATCTATTTGTAATTTCTGTCTTCTAAGTATTTGAAAATTCCATTATAAACAGATGTGTATATATCTTGGGTAATTATAAAATTTAAAAATTTCAGTCATGCCCAGAACTAAACTGTAATAACAAAGTTATCTTAAAAAGCTCATATATTCCCATTCTTACATGTTATTAAAGTAGTGGGGGGGGATTGCTTGTATATTTTTGAGATTAATTCTTTGTCAGATGCTTCATTTGCTATTATTTTCTCCCATTCTGAAGGCTGTCTTTTCACCTTGCTTATAGTTTCCTTCGCTGTGCAAAAAGCTTTTAAGTTTAATTTAGGTCCCATTTGTTTATTTTTGTTTTTATTTCCGTTACTCTGGGAGGTGGGTCATAGAGGATCCTGCTATGATTTACATCAGGGAGTATTTTGCCCATGTTTTTCTCTAGGAGTTCTACAGTTTCCGGTCTTACATTTAGATCTTTAATCCATTTTGAGTTTATTTTTGTGCATGGTGTTAGAAAGTGTTCTAGTTTCATTCTTTCACAAGCAGTTGACCAGTTTTCCCAGCACCACTTGTTAAAAGAGATTGTCCTTTCTCCTGTCAAAGATAAGGTGTTCATAGGTGCATGAATTTATCTCTGGGCTTTCTATTTTGTTCCATTGATCTATGTTTCTGTCTTTGTGCCAGTACCATACTGTTTTGATGACTGCAGCTTTGTAGTATGGGAAAAAAAAAACCCAAAACGAAATAAACTGCTTAGCTCCACTAAGCAATGTCCTGGGTGTTTTACATACTCTGCTTCATTTAACTGAAAGGAAAAAATCTACAATTAAGGTTTCTTCAAAATGCCCATTTTGAAGAGGACTAAACTGAGGCACAGAGACATTAATGAAGTTAACAGTACTCCAAAGAGATGTTTTTTGGTAAGCGTCTTTATCTATACTTAGAAAACTTCATGGGAAAGGGCACTTTCTATCTAGATTGTTGGGGGACAAAATCTGCGTTCAATTCTATCTCATTAAAAAAATTAAATATGTTATTTACATCTAAAAATAAATAAATAAAACAGTGGGGGGGGGTTGCGGGGAAGGAGTCACCATTATTTCCTAAAGTACTTATTTATATCCCAGTGGCTTAAAGCTATTTTGTAGTTAGTTTTCCATCTAATAATCTTTAAATGTACAGAATTCCAAGTATTCCTATTACTTCTTAAAATGTTCTGATTCATGAGAAAGTCAGTAGACTTTAACTCTCTAAGTATCATTTGCATACAGAAATATAAATCTTGCACATAAATTAAGCTGTCTTTATATTAAATCCATATTCAATGTTTTAAATTAAAAACATATTACTGTCTCTTCTAGCTCTAATGATTACCTGAATATTTATGCTATTTACTTGCTCTAAAATGACTTACTTAATAAATTTTACAGAAAGCTTAGACTCTTCTAAAAATCTGTCATTTTAGAAAAATTCTTTTAAAAAATTTCCATAAGTAAAACCAACCAAAGTGGAATATTCAAAACTGAAAACCTCTGGGAAATACTATATCTGAAAATTATATCAATGCTTTAAAGCTTCAGTTTACTACAGCAGCAATTTGAAAATATTATTAAATGACTTCAAAGACTTAATTCATTCTTTTTTTTACCCAGTAAGAAGAAACATCAAGTAAATACTGCCCATCAGGTCAAGAGCAGAAAGCTGCCACACTCTGAGACTGCAATACTGCGACTGAAAGGTTTAATACTAGGCTGTCCTTTAGGAGAAAAGTGACCAAAGGCCATACAATCAGGGCGTAAGGAGAGCAGGTTGCTGTAAAGGTCTAAGCAGCAGCCAGACTCCTGCAACTGAGCAGAAACATCTAGAAAGTAGACACTGGTGTCCATGAGGACGCAACACCTAATTTCTTAAATAGCAGGTGGTGGTGGCAGTTGTTCAGTCGCTCAGTCGTGTCTGATTCTTTGTGACCCCATGGACTACAGCCCACTAGGCTCCTCTGGCCCTGGGATTCTCCAGGCAAGAATACTGGCATGGGCTGCCATTTCTTCCTCCAAGAGATCTTCCCACATCAGGGATCGAATCCGTGTCTCCTGCATTGGCAGGCAGATTCTTTATCACAGAGCCAACAGGGAAGCCCCAGAACAGTAGGTTAGTTAACACAAATTTGAAGCTTATTAAACTCTATAATCCATTTAATAATTTTAACATTATATTTACCTTAGAAGCTTGTCTTAAAACATCTACCACGACTTTGACTGGTAAGCTTGTTGTGATTTCTTTCATTGCCTCAATGCACCATTTGTATGCCTAAAAAAATTTACAGAAGAGCAAACCTCATGATGTATCAAATTGACAATATTCAATGAAATGCTTAAGAATTTTTCCTGCAAGCTTAAAAGTACCTAATAAGAAGACACACAAAATATTTACACTTACAATTTCCTCTCAGAGGCCGAGTTTTCTTAAAAATATGTTTGTTACATTTTTCTTTGGATATGTGACACATATTCAGGACATCAGAAGTATGTTCTTTTTGTCCCAGAGCCTCTGCAACATACCATTTCCTCTGCCTTACAATACATTCCCCTCCTTCCTCCAACCCCCTAAACCACCTAAGTTGTACTTCGGGTTTCAGCTCTGGACAAGGTTTCCCGTACTTTCTTCCCCCTGCTATAACTCCTCTTTGTTATATTGTTACACTGTAATCACTGTGTGGTTGAGTGCTCACTCTGTGCTAGCTATTGTTCTGAGCGTTTTATGTGCAGTCATACAGTTAACCAACACAACGCCTCTTTGAGACAGTACCACACACTGTGCTAGCACCTAGGTATCGAGTAGGGAACAAAAGATAAAATGTCGTTCATCTCCTAGTGCTCAGTTAGGGTGGAGGGTGGGGAAGCAAAATAAATTATTCTGGATAGTAAAAACTGCTTCAAGGAAACAAAATAGTATTACAAAAGGTGGGGGAAACCACCTGAAAATCAGAAAGCAAATATTTGTTTTTTTCTATAAGCTTCCACCCAAAAGATGTTAACTATTCAGAAGCAATTTTGATGCAAAAATGAAACAGGAAAAAAATATGCAAAAATGATTTGGGTTAAAAAAAACCTGGTTTGTAAGATACTAAGTAAGTTGATTTTGCCCCAATAAGAACATAAAATCTGTGGTAAACTGTAATACTGCTTTTAGAATATTTACTGCCCTTCCTTGAGGAAAGATAAACTTTCCTTCCACATTAAAGATTTCCTTTAACCAAGATATTAATTAAAATATAAGCAGTGTTCATGTGAAATGTGCCATTTCTGGGAGAAAGCTTCAAGAACCAGTAATTCCTTCCCCATACTGTTTTTGCCTTTGTTCCAATGCTGGTAATGTTCTAGACAGATGCTGCTCCACAACAGGCGGGTTTTGATCAACGTGTAGATATGATGTGAAGCAGAGCCACAGAGACCAAGACAGGAAGCAACATGAGCAAGAAATCAACTGTTATTATTCCAAGTCAGTGCTGTTTGGAGGTTGATATTATCTTGGTGTATCCTAGACTATATGGATTAAGCAGAATATGGTGATTATCCATTAAACTATATTCTCAAGATTTGTGTACTTTTCTGTAGGTATCAATGATAAACTTATAAACTAACAAAATTACACAAGAAATATCTCTAGACTTAAATGTTCCTCATGAATGCACAGCAAATTCCAAAGATCATGAATAAAATATAGTATGCTGTTGTTGGTTGCCATTTAGTCACTAAGTCATATCTGATTCTTTTGCGCCCCAGCAGCCCCATGGATTGTAGCTCACTAGGTTCCTCTGTTTATGGTATTTTCCAGGCAAGAATACTGGGGTAGGCTGCCATTTCCTTCTCCAATATAACACCCCCCAATTCAAATGTTCAGAAAGAAAATAACTGTCACTTAAACAGTAACTGCTAGTAAATAAAGTGGAAACTGTTGAATAAAAGATATTTCTGTTCTACTGAATACACTGGTGAGTCTGGATAGAAGAAGATGGGCCTGGAGCTGAGTACAGGAGTGAAAAACAGCAAGACATGACTCACTTTACTGAATAGAAAGAAGGATGCAGGGGAGTATGAGAAACAGATGAAAAGAAACAATGAAAGAGCAGTCAGACGGCCAAGATGAGGAGGACGTATGTGGAGAGATAAAAAGATGGTCATGGTGGGGCACCTAAAGAACTTTTTTTTTTTAGCCATGCCTCGTGGCTTGCAGGATTTTAGTTCCCCCACCAGGGGCTGAACCTAGGTCCTCTGCAGTAGAAATGCTAAGTTCTAACCACCAGACCACCAGGGAATTCCCAGAAGAACTTTTAAGGGAGGCAAATACTGTTGCTGTTTACTTCATTCTCATTTCCATAAAGGCTGTCCACACAAAGGCCTTTTGTGAATGAGCTTGTTTTTGGTGTGTAAAATAACAGAAAGGGGCCAAATTCTGTATTACTGCATAAAAGGGGCAGCAAAATAATCCATCGACACAACTAATTCAGCAGACACAAGAATTCAATATCAAAAAGAATCAGAAGAATATATATAAACCTCCTGAGAAAATGCAGGCATGCTGATAAAGATTTTAGATTTTAACAAATTAGCTTGGGATGACTAAAAAAAGTTTCCCAACTTTACTGAAGTATAATTGACAAAAATTGTATATATTTAAGTTGTACAAGATTTGATATACATATACATTGTGAAATGAGTACCACAATCTAATTAACACATGCATCACCTCACAGTGTTTTTTGTGTGTGTGATGAGCACATTTAAGAGCTATTCTTAGCAAACTTCAAATATACTTGTAGTATTAACTACAGTTACCATGCTATAATTAGATCCTCAGAACTTACTCATCTTAGAATGAAATATTAAGCTTTGAAAAATAGCTAATGTAAACAATGAGGCATGCCTCTTAGAACAGCCAAAATCTACAACGCTGACAACATCAAATGCTGGCAAGGCTGTGGAGTAACACGAGCTCACTCCTTCCTGGTGGGAACGCATGCTGGTAGAGGCAATCTGGTGGCTTCTTAAAACACTTAACGTACTCTCACCATACACTTCAACAAAAGCATTCTTTGATAATGCCTTCTTTGATAAATATTAAAAATCTGGGTTCCCAATGAAATGAATGCCTTCAAGTTATGAGAGTTCACCCAGAGCTACATAACTAATAATAAAGGTTTATTTAACAGAGCATGCTGTCAAAATAATTTAGGCAGAAATATGTTTGGTCAAATTAAAAATAAATGTGAAATTGTACATATGTATGTTTAAAATCTGTCTCACAGAATACTCCTTTTGCCTATTTAAAATATTCCATTACAAATGTATATTGCTTTAAGAAAACCCAGTATGTGAAAATGAGATCTGTTAAGACAAATACGAGATTATATGACTTATTTTCAGTTTAATAGATACTTACTGGTTATAATGAAATATACTTCAAAACACTCACCTCATCATAGTGACTTTTTGCAAACAGGAGTGCACACAGTTCTCCATAGAGTGCAGCTTTGTTTGCTTGCTGGCCATGTTTTGAGAGTTTATCCATATATGTCTGAGCTAGCTTAAATGTTTCTTCACCCAAATGGTATTTGCAGTTTCCATTTCGCACATGAAGCAATCTGCAATTGCACAAATAATATGAGCCTATTTCTGATAGCTATTTTCTGTACGGTAGACTTGGTAACCTCTTACAGATGGCTACATAGCACCCAAGTGAGTTAAGGTCACCGACAGAAGAAATGAGGCAGTACTGGAAAACGACTGTCTGGCCCAAGCTGAGACTAACTAATACACAGAAAGAAGTATATGTTCATCTCAGGAAGCTACTGATGATTAATCTGATCCAATGTTGATTCCTTACCCTCTCTAAATATTCTGTATACTTTGTGCACTCATCATGTACTACATGTATTACTTAACTCTTTTTTCCAAATCCCAAAGTAATACAATTTTATTATAAAAAATTTGGAAAATAATGAAGACAATAAAGATCAACATGAAATGCTATTACCTACCATTACTTTCCATTCTTTTTTTCTAGTATATTCTGCAACCTTTGATCGATTGCCGCTCATTTTATGTTGCTTTATAAAAATGATTAATTCAATTATCTTTCCAGTAAGACAAGTTCACTGAAAACTGTGGTACTGCCAGTTCTTTCTTTCATAACCTTTATCCTCTATGGTGGAAAAATACAGAATTCTTTACACACAAGTATCTGCAAAACCATGCTGATTATCTAATGATATGTAAGAGTAATAAAATGCTTTAGGGCAGACTGAGGTCAAGACAGCAACAGGTTATACATCTGTATGGACCATATATGAGACAGAACACTGTGAGGACCTGATATATATTTAAGAATCTATTACCATGTTGGCTAAAACATTATGTCCATATATCGTGCCAATATAATTTTATGAAAATGCTCAGCTCTGAGAGGGAACAAGGTATAAACAGCATTTAAAAGAAAATCAAGTGGAAAATAAATAAATGAATGAAAACCAAGTATAAAAAAAAAGGAAAAGAAAACCAAGTATGGAGAGGTTAGGAAGCATTCTTCAGGAGTATTAAATGAAACCCAGATACTTAATATCTAATTTTTATATCTATTCCAAAAATACTAACAGATCAATGAACCAAGATGAGAAAGATGGTAACAATCTTCTGATCTCTAGCTTTCTGTTGTATAGTCAGGAAAAAAGAGAGTAATTTTATTACTGTTTTTTAAAAAGTGAAGTATACTTGATTTACTATGTTGTGTTAATATAATTCCCTATGCTATACAGTAAGACCTGTTGTTTATCCATTCTATATATACCAGTTTTCATCTGCCAATCCCAAACTCCCAATTCATTCCTCTTCCTCCCCCTAGGCAACCACCAATCTATTCTAAAAGAGAGTACTTTGGGGGACTATCCTGGTGGTCCAGTGGTTAAGACTCTGTGTGCTCCCAATGCAGGGGGCCCAGGTTTGATGCCTGGTCAGGGAACTAGATCCCACATGCTGCAAAGAAAGATCTGACAAGCCACAAGTAAGACCCAGCGAGGCCAAAAATAAAAAGAGTAATTCAAAACCATCAGGATTATTCAGTAAGGTGGCACATTACACAACGTGCATCCTTCCAACACTCACCATACAATTAACTGCTTAGAAAAGACTAAAACCCTCGTATAAAACACAGAATACCACTCTAATGGCAGAAAACAAAGAAAACTAAACAGCCTCTTGATGACGGTTAAAAAGGAAAATGAAAAAGCTGGCTTTAAAACTCAACATTCAAAAAACTAAATCATGGCATTCAGTCCCATCACTTTATGGCAAATAGATGGAAGACAAGTGGCAACAGTGATAGATTTTATTTTTTTGTGCTCCAAAATCACTGTGACTGTAGCCACAAAATTAAAAGATGCTTGCTCCTTGGAAGAAAAGCTATGACAAACCTAGACAGTGTATCAAAAAGCAGAGGCATCACTTTGCTGACACAAAGGTCTATATGTATAGTCAAAGCTATGGTTTTTCCAATAGTCGTGTATGGATGTGAGACTTGGTCCATAAAGAAAGTTGAGTGCCAAAGAACTGATGCTTTTGAACTGTGATGCTGGAGAAGACTCTTGAGAATCCCTTAGACTACAAGATCAAATCAGTCAGTCCTAAAGGAAATCAACCCTGAATATTCATTGTTAGGACTGATGCTAAAGCTGAACTCCAATACTTTGGCCACCGGATACCAAGAGTCAAATAAGACCCTGATGGGGAAAGACTGAGAGCATGAGCAGAAAGCGGTGGCAGAGGATGAGATAGTTAGAAAGCATCAATGACCCAATGGACATGAGTTTGAGCAAACTCTGGGTGATAGTGAAGGATAGGGAGGCCCAATCTGTTGCAGTTCATGGGGTCACAAAGAGACTGGGATGACTAAGCGAGTGAACAACAGCAACAAGGTTAATCAAACATTCTGAATGAAGTACCTTTCATGATACTAAATTTCTTTTTTTCTCCCATTTATTTATCTTAGTATTTATTTGGCTGTACCAGGTCTGAGTTGCAGTATGTGGGATGTTTACTTGTGGCATGTAGGATTTTTTTTTTTCTTAGCTGTGGCCTGCAGGATACAGTACCCTGACCAGGGACCCAACCTGGGCCTCCTGCACTGGGAGCATGGAGTCTTACCCACTGATCACCAGGGAAACCTCCAAATTTCAGCTTAAAAAAAAAAAAAATATATATATATATATGTAATTATCAGGCTATTCTAGAATGGTGATTTGATTAGATTTATATTTTAAAGCAGAAATATAAAAGTAGAAAAAAATATGTTTCCGTATACAGACTTTTCATGCTAAAGTAATACAGAATAAAGAGACAGTGTCACTTGACAAACTGCTTATTTAATAACCCAGAGTTTGCAATGATCCCTGCCACAATGAAAAAAAAGTGAAATCTAGTAAAGAGAAAAAGACTCTATGACCATCAGGAGCTTCATTTTAACTATGCAGGCAATATATAACGGGGAAGACAGCCTCTTCAATAAATGGTGTTGAGAAAATTGGACAGCAACACAGAAGAACAAACTGGACTACCTGCTCACACTATATACAAAACTAAATTCAAAACAGATTTTAAAGGCATCAGTGTAAAGACCTGAAACCATAAAACTTCTAGAAGAAAACATAGGTAGTAACATCAATCTTAGTAATTTTTTTTGTTAATATTTCTCCTCAGGCAAGGGAAACAAAAGCACAAGTAAATACATGGGAATACATCAAACTAAAAAGCTTTTGCACAGCAAGGAAAACTATCAAAAAACCAATTCTCCAAAACTAAATAGAAGATACTTGCAAACAATGTATCTGATAAGGGGTTAATATCCAAAATATACAAAGAATCCACACAACATCACCAAAAAAAAGAACCTGATTAAAAAAATGGACAGAAGTTCCTGGGTACCTATCCAAAGAAAAACATTTATTAGAAAAGAGGTATGAACCCCTATGCTCACTGCAGCATTATTTACAACATCCAAAATACGGGCGCTACCTAAGTGCCCATCGATAGATGAATGGATAAAGAAGATGTGGTATATATACACAATAGAGTATTAGTCATAAAAAGGAATGAAACCTTGCCATCTACAATAACATGGATGGACCTAGAGGGTATTATGTTAAGTGAAATGAGTCAGAGAGTGAAAGACAAATGCTGAATGACTTCCCTTATACTTGCAATCTAAAAAACAAATGAACATTACAAATAGAAACAGAGTTACAGACAGAGCATGACAGGTGGTTGCCAGAGGGGAATGGGGTGACAGAAAGAAACAGGTGAAGGAGGTTGAGAGGTACAAACTTCCTATTGCAAAAGAGTCACAGGTATGTCATGTACAATATGGGGAATACCGTCAGTAAGTTTGTAATACCTCTGTATGGGGACACATTATAACTAGACTTATCTGTTGATCATTTTGAGATATACAGAAATATTGAATCACTATGTTGTGTAATAGGAACTAACATGGTATTGTAGATCAATTATATGTTAAAAACAAAACCCATGGAAAAAGAGATCAGATTTGCGATTAGCAAAGGTGGGAGGTAGGGGGAGAGGAAATCAACAAAGGCAGACAAAAGTTACACATTTCCAGTCGTAAGATAAGTACGAGGAATGTTAATTTATAACATGATAAAAAACATTACTGTATGTTAAACATATGAAAGTTGTTAAGCGTCAATCTCAAGAATTTCCATCACAAGGAAAAAAAAATTTTTTTGTATTTCTTTAATACTGAACCTACATGAGGTAACAGATGCTCCTTAAACTTGTGATAATCACTTCACAATGTATCTAAGTCAAATCACTGTGTTGCACACCATCTTGAATGTATACAGTACTGTATGTCAGTTACATCTCAGAAAAACTGGAAGGAAAAGAACTTCATTCTAGTGGGGAATGGTGTGTTAAGGTAGGCAGACAGACGTCAATAAGACATTTAAAGATAAACGCTATGAAGATGATAAAAAATAGGCTTATATGATCAAAACCTTCTTAAAGGATGGGCTTAGGGCAGACAGAAGACTTCTCTTCTGTTTGTATTAGTAATATCTGAGCTGACATTTAAATGTAAGAGGTAATCACGTGCAGATCTTGGGAAACGTTCCAAATGAGTGCAAAGGCCCTGAGAAAGGGAAAATAGTTCTGTCATAATCAAAGAATACTAAGAAAGCCAACATGCCTGGAATATCATGGATAATGGATATTGAGAAAAGAGAGAAAGTAAAGTGAAAGTTGCTCAGTCCTGTCTGACTCTTCGCGACCCCATGGACTATATGGTCCATGGAATTCTCCAGGCCAGAATACTGGAGTGAGTAAGCCTTTCCTTCTCCAGGGGATCTTCCTAACCCAGGGATTGAACCCAGGTCTCCCGCATTGCAGGTGGATTCTTCACCAGCTGAGCCACAAGGGAAGCCTGAGAATACTGGAGTGGGTAGCCTATACCTTCTCCAGTGGATCTTCCTGATCCAGGAATTGAACCAGGGCCTCCTGCATTGCAGGTGGATTCTTTAACAACTGAGCTATCAGGGAAGTCCAAAGTAGAGAAAAGATTTTTATAGGGTCTAATTTGACATAGTAAGGCATTCTGGCTGCAAAAGTGAGTGAGATTATTTATGTTGCAGGACAACACAGTCTAATAAAGCCGACTGAAATGTTCCATATCTGCTTTGCTCAATTTAGTAGGCACAAGTGGCTAATGAGTATCTGAAATATGCCCAGTGTGACTAAGGACTGATTTTTAATTCTTAATGTTAAATAGTCACATGTGGTTATGGTTACCATATTAAACAGTGACATTTTAGAAAGACAGCTGTTCTTACAGTGTGCAGAATGGATTACAGTAAAGCCAAGACTGGAGGCAAGGCAACCCAGACAGAGAGATTACAACCGTTCAGGAAAAAAAAAAGAAAAAAAACTTTGAGAAAAAAGAACTGGTATAAGAAATACAGATATGATAGTTATCCAAATGGCTGAATGAGAAAAAAAAATTAAATTTAGAGACTGAAACGTGCTCAGCAATCATTTCTACACTACTACTAACTGCACTGCCAGCACACTTCACTGTACTATTTTCCCTAAAAGTAAGTTTCTGAAAATTAGTAACTGGCATACGATGGGGGTAGCAAACTTAAGTATCTCTTGCTAGAAAAGCACAGCTTGATATTTTCTCCAGTCTCTGTTGATTATCTATTGAAACAAAAGGGCAAATTCAACATATGTAGACCCTTCAGGGTCTGTGTGTTCATCTGGACTTAAAATGAGCAGGATGAGGATCCAAGAAACTTCTGGTGCAACTGAGGATCTAATTCTATCTCAGCATTCAGCCTAAAGAAAAGGCAGGCTCTCAAGGTTCTCCAAATGTGGCATAACCATTAAGCACAGTCTTTTATTTTAATAGTTTTTAAAGACAGATTTTCTTTTTTAGAGCCGTTTTAGGTTCACAGCAAAACTGAGAAGATACACAGACTTCCTGTATATCCACAGTCCCATAATATTTTAATGACAACATAAAATCGTAGCTACTTAATCAATAGCTAGTATCAAAAGCAACCATTTAATTAGTTAATTTAATTAAATTAATTCAACGAGTTAAGTTACTTATTGTTTGAAGTGGAAAATATACAAATCCAAAGGCCACGCCACTTCCTTCATAGCTCAGTTGGTAAAGAATCCGCCTGCAATGCAGGAGATCCCGGTTCGATCCCTGGCTTGGGAAGATCCCCTGGAGAAGGGACAGGCTACCCACTCCAGTATTCTAGCCTGGAGAATTCCATAGACAGTCCACGGGGTCACAAAGAGTCAGACATGACTGAGCAACTTTCACTTCACAACCCCTGGTCAAAGGCCACTAATTAATATATTTACTATAAGATTGAGCAAGATAACTAGTTTTAGACAGATATGATTAAAGAAAGTATGTTAAAAGTAAACCTAAAGCGGAAAAGAAATTCTCTCCTGCTTATCCAAGTTTATTTTTCTATGAATCATATAAGAATTTTGGAAATAAACAATAAACTGAAAGGGGAGGACTGGATAATAAAAATAAGATTGGTGGAACTTTTTATCATTGTGGTGAAATGGGTAACATGAAATCTGCCATGTTAGCCATTTTAAAATGTACAACTCAGTTTACCATATTGTATGGCCATCTCATAGTTCCATAACATTTTCATCACCCCAGACACTCTATAATATATAGCTTCCCATTCTCTCTGTACATTCCCCCAGCTCCTGGTAACCTCAATCTACTTCTTGTTTCTATAAATTTATCTATTCTAGATATTTAAGTAAAACCATACAGTATTTGTGTTTTTGTATCTGTTTTATTTCACTTAGAATATTACTTTCAAAACTCACCTATATTGTAGCATATATCAAAATTGGTTGAATATTATTTTGTTGTATATCCACAACTGACCCTTGAACAAGGAGAAGGCAATGGCAACCCACTCCAGTATTCCTGCCTGGAGAATCCCACGGACAGAGGAGCCTGGTGGGCTACTGTCCATGGCGTCACACAGAGTCAGACACAACTAAAGCAACTTAGCATGCGTGCACTGGAGAAGGAAATGGCAACCCACTCCAGTGTTCTTGCCTGGAGAATCCCAGGAACAGAGGAGCCCAGTGGGCTGCCATCTGTGGTGTCGCACAGAGTTAGACATGACTGAAGCAACTTAGCAGCAGCAGCAGCAGACCCCTGAACAAGGAGGTTGGGGCACTGTCCCTTTAGGGCAGTAAAAAAAAAAAAAAAAAAAAATCCTCATATAAGTTTACAGTCAGGCCTTTGTATCCATGGACTCAACCAAGAGTAGACCATGTGGTGTTGTATTATGTAAGTACTGAAAAAAAACTGTGTATTAAGTGGACACTCAACAGTTCAAACCCATGTTGCTCAAGGGTTCTTTTGTCGATGGATACTTGAGTCATTTCTGTTTTGACCACTGTGAAACATTCTGCAATGATCACTAGCATATAGGTGTCTGTTTGCGTCCCAGTTTTCAATTCTTTGGGATATATATACCTCGGACTGAAACTGTTGGGTTATGTGGTCATTTCTGGGCTCATCTTTTAGAGACACCACCAAACTATTCCACAGCAGCTGCTCCGTTTTACATTCTCATTAGCAATGCATGAGGAGTCTAGTTTTGCCACATTTTTAAAAAATTATTTTTAAAATTCTCCTTCTGGTCCTGGATTTTTCTGATTTCTGATTCAATCGATTTTCTGTAGATTTCATTAAGAATTTCTATTTTTTTCTTGGGTCAGTGTAGGTAACTGTGTATTTCTAAAAAATATGTATCTGGTGTGGTTTTAATTTTAAATGGGGGAGCAAAGCACTGTGAGAGGAGGCAGATACTGCTGGTTCCCTAACCAAGGCATTTTCCTCATCTCATGCTTATTGGTAGAACCCTGATTTTGTGAGGCACTGACTCCTTTCTTGTAGGATGCATGAGTAAATCATTAGTTTAAGCCAATCCTAACATAGCGATCCTATTCAGATTGCCAGTGATTGATTCAGAAGTAAACAAATGATCTAGCTCTATTCAGATTGCCAGTGATTGATTCAGAAGTAAACAAATGATCTAGCTCTGTCTAATGAGACACAAGGGTAGGTCAGCTTGGTGGTTTCCAAGAAAGGCTCTTTTGTCATCAGAGATAAATACGGTCCTTCTTCTGCTGGACAATGTGGAATCTGCATGGGATACCTCACACTGCAGGAGCATTCTTACAACCACTGGAAACAGAGGAGCCAAAAGATGGGGAAACCTTGCACCCTGGTAACCTCTGTGAACTCTGAACTGACCTACTTCAGAGAGACTCAACTTTTACCTCTATTTTTAAAATCAAATTCTTCATGTTTTTAGGGTGTTCTCCTTATTTGTGTATGTGTGTGCATGCTCAGTCAGGTCTCTCTGTGACCCCATGGACAGTAGCCCACCAAGCTGCTGTCTTAATTTGCTATACCTGGGTTTGTGACCTTTCTGTTTGTGGACTGTACATTTTATTATCTACATCCTTTCTAATCAACTTTTTTTTTTATACTGCATTCTGCTTTTACTGTTGATATTACTGTTTGAGGCTATTGTCCTAGAACAGTATATAGCTGGGTTTCATTTTTTCACCCTCTTGGCAGTCACCTTCTCCAGACAGGGGAACTGAGCCCATTTACATGTACTGTGAAGACACTTGTATTTGGTTTTGTTTCACATTTCTCATTTATCATACTTAGTTATGTCTTCCATTCTCTTTTGGTTATATCTTGCTTGGATAAGTCCTCAATCATTCTTACCACTCTACACTCACTATTCTAATTTGGAATGTCTATCATATTTTTCCATTAATCAATTTATTATATACCCCTCCCTAAGCAGTGACAATGTCTGAACATTAAATAATGATAGCCATTCATATTCCTCTCACCAAGATGAGACTTTTATAATACTTCCTTATAGTACTACATCTTTCCAAACACATACTTTTAAAATAGGCTATCATATATGCCCAGTATAAAGCAATCTGAACATAATATCAGCCTCCACCTTCCATCCAAAAAGGTTTTCTGCCAACTTGAACATACTAAGTTTTAGGGATATATATGATAAAATTTTGAAATCTCTAATATTTAAATCATCTTTATGTTATAAATACTTAAAACCTAAATTAAATTTTTAAAACTTACTTCTCTTCCTTGAAATTTATGAAATGTTACCAAACTATTCACATGCATCTTAAAACATTTATTTTCATCATCAAACTAACTTTTTGTATCATCTAACAGCTTTTCAGAGTAAAACATTTCACTTGTTTGAAAACTAGCACTTTTGAGTCTGGTAAAATGTCACTAGAAATTTTATCCAAAGGTACCAACAACCATTTGCAAAGAATTAAGATCACTGGGCTTTCTCATTCCACCTAAGACAAGTGGACGTCCATAATTTCTGCAACCAAACCACTTAATCCATCACATTTCAAAGAAATATTCAGGAAGCCAGTTAATAAAGATACCTAACACAACTATAACGCTAGGACTCCCAGAGTAATTCTGAATGTATTAAATTTTAATACTTTCTTTTCGGCTGCATGGGGTCTTCCTTGTTGCTTGCAGGCTTTTTCTAGTTGCGGTGCGCAGGTGTCTCACTGCAGTGACCTCTCTCATTGTGGAGCAGGTGCTCGAGGGCACACAGGCTTCAGCAGTTGCAGCACGTGGTTTCAGGAGTTGTGACACTTGGGCTTCAGTACTTGCCTCACATGAACTACAGAGCACAGGCTCTGTAGTTGTGGCCCACGGGCTTAGCTGCCCCAGGGCATGTGGAATCTTGCCAGACCAGGATCAAACACGTTTCCTCTGCACTGGCAGGCAGATTCTTAACCACTGGACCACCAGGGAAGTTCTTCATTACTTTTTTTTTTTTTTTTAAAACAACAGAAATTTATTCTCACAGTTTTAGGGACTGGAAGTCTGAAATCAAGATGTCGGCAGACTACGCTCCATCCAAAGTGTCTAGGAAATAAGATTCTTCTGGGCCTCTTGTAACTTCTGGTAGCTCGAGTTGTTCCCTGACTTGCAAACAGCATACCTCCACTCATTACTCATTCTCATATGGTCATCTTCTATCCTTGTGTGTTTCCATGTCTTTACATGGAGGTCTCCTTGTGTATGTGTTCAAAGACCCACTGCCTAAGAGTTGCTTCACTTCTAGCAGTAATTAGGTCAACTGACCACATTTTAGGCCTAACCTCAACTCCCCCAGCAGAGCGGGAGCCCAGACGCCCCATCCCCCACTAGCCATTACTTTCTTAAAAAGAAAATTTGGGCTGGTGATCTCCAGGAGCTTCCCGATGCTGGCACAAGCTAAGTTTTCAGGCTAACGTTTCTTTCCCAAATAGTATTTTGTTGTTCAAAACAATAGACTTGAAAGAACATCACATAATATGAGGGGCTTTGTAAGGCAACTCTTGTCAATTTTCAGGTGGAAAAAGAAAATCATCTTCCACTTAATAGTAGGCGGTAACTGAGAATTTGTTATTTCCTTATTTTTAAAAAACATTTCTTTCCCTGGCTATACCAGGTCTTGGTTGAGGCACTCAGATCTTGGTCTTCCTTGTGGCACGCTGCTCTTTCAGCTGCAGCACGTGGGATCCACTCCCCAACCAGGGACTGAGCCCACCCTCCCGCACTGGGAGCTTGGAGTCTTAGCTGCTGAACCACCAGGGAAATCCCTGTTTATTTCTATAACTTCCTTTTCATTTCCAGTTTGAAAAAACAATTCTTATATAAGACATGTTACAAATTCATAATCTGTTCTTCATGCTCTTTCTACTCCATTATGTCTAATATATATTATAATACTCACTGCTTATCACTGTTTCTACACTATCTTCCCCTACCCTGAGATTTGTTATTACTGAACTTTTATCTGGTTAGAGAAATTTCTTGACTATTTTCCTTAGAAAAAGAACATGGAGGTATATTTGGTCTCTATACACTTGAAACATTTGAATTTTCTCCTAAATGTTGTATAGTATTTTCAGAGTAATTGAGATACTGCTATTGTCTCCTAACTTCTAATTTCTACTTATTCTTAGATTTCAAGAAACTCATCTTCCTAGGGCTCAGGGTTCTTTCTTCAATCTAGATTCAAGTCTTTTCCTCTCGGTTTGGCAAGTTCAATTTTTCACTCAAAATTTCCAAAATATACCAAAATAATGACTGTGCTTATTTCTGGGCAGCAGGGTTACAGATCATATTTATTTTCTTCTTCATAGATTTCTGAATGTTTTCAATTTGGTAATTTACACATGCATATGCAGAACAAAGTTATTAAATAGAAAAAATTAAAGAAACTAAGTCACATCTTCAAGGAAAAAAACAAAGACTGAGAAATGGCACCAGGTTTAACAAGATGATTCTCCAACATCTGCTCTATACTGCTTCCATTCCAGCCCCAGATTAGAAACTGATTTTGTGCTATTAAATTTAAAAACACACTCTTAGATTAGGCTCAAAACTCCTGGGACTGGCTAAAGGATTTCATTAGCATCTGTTCTTGAAAACAGTTTTCCCAACTCAAAAGCTAAGAATAACTTAATCTTATTTTCAAACAATACTACTATAATACTAAAAATTTTATTTATGCCTATCATGACCAAGAATTTATCAAGCATAGCTGTGCAGAAGCCAATTTTATTCTGAAATTTCTTAAGAACAAGATGTCTAGGTACACATGCAGAAAGCTAGTACTATAAATAGTTCTGCTCCTTGGTACAGGTATTTTTCTATTCACATGTGCTTGTTCTAAAGACAGCCAAAACAGTACCTGAATTGATAGTAACCTATCCAATATTTTCCCCTCTCCTCCTTCTTTAATGGAGACCCACGAGTTCATTTGGAGCAGTAAAATACACAACTAAAAACGTTCTGTTCCCCAGACCACGTTATGCTGGTTGGAGGATATGCAGAGTCTGTTCCAGCTTTCTAGTTTCAAAAACAGGTAAGCAAAGAAGATAGGCACAGGCTTTTGGGAAAACTATTTTTTCCGTCTGAAAAAAAGAGCTCAGCTGGCATGAGCCTTTTGCCCTTCTCCTTGCCTGTAACATTTACAAACATAATGAACTACATGCTAAAGTTGATAAAAAACAGGAAAGAGAAGAGGAGCCCTGGTCTTGGGAGAAAACAAAATCTTTTGGTTATACTGTTGTAAAATTTATATAAGAGCCTTAAAATCAGACAGACAAGAAAAATGTTAGTTATCCAGAAGAAATAAATCTTCTGACTTCGTGAGTAAAAAGCAAGCATATATAAGAAAATGTTATACCTGTGGGTCAAAAGATTGCTTGCCATGAAAGAGGAATCTACAATGACATCATACAAAACAGATTTTTTGAAGTCTAAGTTAACTACTTCATACACAAAGAAACATTTAGCTAGCCCCTAAAATCCCATATGATACAGTCTAGCCTCCTATTCCTAGGACAGGCAGAAGTGGAGAGGAAAGATGACACAGATTATTTTTCATCAGTACTACAAAATATAGGCCCAGTAACCAATCCCTTTATAGTGTCTGCACACTATTATTATTATTATTATTATTATTATTATTGAGGCTTCCCTGGTGGCTCAGATGGTAAAGAATCTGCCTGCAATGGTGGAGACCAGAGTTCGATCCCTGGGTCAGGAAGATTCCTCTGAAGAAGTGAATGGCTAACCACTCCAGTATTCTTGCCTCGAGAACTCCATGGACAGAAGAATCTGGCGGGCTACAATTATTGGGGTTGCAATTATTATTATAATTTATCATAAAATATCTCTGGGAAATTGTCCTATGTTTTTAAAATATTATTTATAACTAAGTTTCCACATTATAAAATTAACTTCAGGATTTGAAGTTCTGTCTAACACAAGGGAGCCCTTGTATAAAACAGTATAATAACCGCAAAAGACTGAGCAGAGAGCATTAGTAAATGTTAATATAAATCAACAATGGTTTTATGTAAAAGAACCTATATTCCAGCTCTCAAGAGGTTCAGATTTAATTAACTCATCTCTAAGATACAAAAGAAATATCATCACTTATTCAGTAAAAATATAATAAATTCAGTAAATTGACCAGACTCTCGTTAACTTATGACAAAGAATTACTTCATTATTTTTTAAACTTTATTTCAACTTTCCTTTATTAAAAAAAAATTCTTTTAAAGAAACGTCAAATCAAATTGGGGGAGGGGGGCGGATGGAGACAGAAAACCTACATGAAAACAGCTAAAACTAAATGCTACATGTACAAAAAAATAAAGATCATAAAAGCACAGAGTACTGCCAAATTTGCTTGCCCTTAAGTGTATCTGTTAAAAAATGAATTTTCAAGAAGTTATTTATAAGTAAAATATTAATTGGGTTATGTATGATTCTGGAGTAGGAAATGGCAACCCACTCCAGGACTCTTGCCTGGAAAATCCCATGGACAGAGGAGCCTGGTGGGCTGCAGTCCATGGGGTCGAAACGAGTCGGACACGACTGAGCGACTTCACATTCACTTTTCACTTTCATGCACTGGAGAAGGAAATGGCAGCCCACTCCAGTGTTCTTGCCTAGAGAATCCCAGGGACGGTGGAGCCTGGTGGGCTGCTGTCTATGGGGTCGCACAGAGTAGGACACGACTGAAGCGACTTAGCAGCAGCAGCATGTACAATTCCAGAAATGTAAACAAACATTTCTGTTTGTTACAAGCAAACAAAAAACACTCAAGAAAAAAGTGTATTTCTTCTCCAAGCCTCCAGTGCCTAGTACAGCATTCTATAAATATTTGTTGAATGAACAAACAAACAAGGTCTATGACAAAAGAAAAAAGATAAATATAAAACACAGTCTGTTCATAATACTTCAATCTAAGCTGTCTATAGCAAGGTAACTATTTGGTGATGAGAGACAGAAGGCCAGACTTGTGAAACTGACACATGAATGTCATCTCAGAAGGTTAATCAGAGGTTGGAGTTCATTTAGATGAGCTAGAACTAGAAAAGCCACTAACACCGTTGCAGCATGTAATTATAGGACTGTTCCAACTTACCTCACACAACATTCTACTGCACGAAACCAATGAGGCATCTCATCATGTAGAGAACACAACTGAAGGCAAGACAGAAAAACCTTCTCGGCATCACTGTACCAGCCTGCATCTGAAAGAAAGCCACCTAAAGGACAAGAAAAACCAGAAACTTCAGATAATTTAACAATCACCGGAAAGCTAAAATGACATGCTTACCACGATGTTACCTAAAACGGAAAAAACCTGTGTTTATTATTCCAAAACAAAGACACCAACCATGAAATTTTAAAAAAATTTTCAGACAAACTAGCGGCATTAGATCCAAGTTGACACCCTGAATAAGGAATTAAGAGTTTCAACCCTCTAAATATTCCACTAAGAGCTGACATTTTCTAGTTAATTAGCTACTATATTTAGTGATTTTTCTAACAGTTTCATCACGCAGGGTTAATGTTAACTTTTCAATCGAATAAACTTCATCTTCTTACAATAAAGCACATTAGAGAATATACAGACAGTAGTGCTAGATCATCTCAATTTATTTTTAGCAAAAAATTAAATTGCTGTCCTTCCACAGTCCTAATGCACTGAGCATCTGGGCATCATTTCCTTAGAATACTGTACATCTTTTTTGAGGTTCATGACCCCCTCCTAGTGGTTTAATACATTTTTTGATAGTTCCAACTAGTCTTAATATTGTCAATAGAAGCTGGGTTGAAGAAAAAATATTTTGCTCAGACTGGTGTTTTCTGTTTAATTGGGTGTAATGAAACAAACATTTTAACTGAAGAGAAGTGTGCCTTAGAATACTTCTTCCCCTAAATATGATTATTATCTTAGGGTGCTCACTAAACTACTGGATTAATGAGATTGTAATATTCATATTAAGCAATCTCCTCATCCTCTCAGCATACTGTGCATTGTGCTGGTTATTAGAGCATTATGTCTTTCAGCATCAAACCAACCCTTCTAGGCTGTTTGATGACACGAGGCTAGGCCTCTATTATCACATTTCTCCTTTGCCAGCTGGTTCCCTGGTAGTCTCTACCAAAGAAGGCGTTAGAGATAAGGTTACAAGACTGCAGGAGTAAGAGACACTCCCCAGAACCTTCCAGTTTCTGCCAGAAAGGGCTCTGCTGACAGTGCCCAAAGGTAATGCTTCTTTACTCTGGCAGTGCAAGTCAATTCCTGTTGCAGATTTCCAACACTTACAGATCTAGATTCTCAGTATCCCATCAAAGAACTAGTCATTGAGGAGCCCCTCCTAGAGGTCAAGATTCTAGACCCACGGGCCCTCTTCTCAGAACTCTGAGGCACCCAAACCAGTGGAGCAGGATCCCAGCTTCTCGATGACTGTGCGGCTTGTGGGATCTTAAGTTTAAAAATCTTTGAACTGTATACTTTGACTGGGTAAACTACATGGCCTATTAAGTACATCTCAATAAAGCTGCAATTTTAAAATAAGTGTATACCACATAGACTTCTGGGATGAAGCTTTTTCACTGTTTCAGTGATTTTAGGCTCAAGACTGATAATAGTTACTCAATCTGGCTCCTTACAGAGGCCAGACTAGCATGAGTGTACAGATAACAGAAGATCTCAGTGAATATTAGCCTTCCTGCCTTTCATCTTCCTTGATACTAATTATCTCCCACACAGATTTTTACATGACCATCTAGGACTAAATGGATGTCAATAGTAACATTCATCAAGATCACAAACACTCTATTGTTAACAGACTTTCTTTAGTCATAATTCTTTGTTGCAATTTATAGTCCATGGGACTACCAAAGGATAAACGCTGAAAATTCTTTTCAGAAAAGAATGTTGAGTTCCTCCAGCAAACTGTCTATGACCACTACAAAAAATTTTCTCTAGTATTGAAGGAAATGATCATGAAAACTTGTTGGTGAAGAATATATGTGGACGTGCCAGAGAGAGACACATACACATTAGTGTGAGAAATTAAAAATGAATGGTAGACATATGTAAAACAGATGACCAGGGCAAGTGTGGCACATGAAGCAGAGCACCCAAAGTCGGCGCCCTGCAACAGCCCAGAGGGATAGGGTGGGGAGGGAGGCTCAGGACGGGGGCAGGGGAGGGATGACATACGTATACCTGCGGCAGATTCATGCTGATGTACGGAGAAAACCATCACAATATAGTAAAGCAATTATCCTCCAATTAAAATAAATTAAACTTTTAAAAAAGAATGGTAGAATGTGATGATGGAACAGTCTTGTATCCTGATGGTAAAGGTGGTTATATGAATACTTACATGGAATCAACTGCATAGAAAAAGCACACATGACAACTCAAAAACCAAACACTCCAGTTAAAAATGTGCAAAGGACCTGAACAGACATTGTTCCAAAAAAGACTTACAGATGACCAACAGATACATGAAAAGATGCTTAACACCACTATCAGGGAAATGCATATCAAAACCACAATAAGGTATCACCTCCTACCTGTCAGGATGGCTATTACCACAAAACAATTAACAAGTATTCATGATAATGTGAGGAAAAAGGAACCCTCCTGCATTGTCTGTAGGACTGTAAATTGGCACAGCTACTATGGAAAACAGTATGGAGGTTGCTCCAAAAATAACAAATAGAGCTGCCATATGATCCAGCAGTCTCACTTCTTAGTTATTTACCCAAAAAAGGACAAAAACACTAATTCAGAAAGATACGCACCCCAATGTTCACTGCAGCATTATTTATAATGGCCAAGATATGGAAGCAACCTAAATATCCATCAATAGATGAATGGATAAAAAAGGTATGAGATACATTTATACACACATACAGTAGACTACTACCCAATCACAATTTTTTAAAAAAGGAGAAATCCTGTAACAACACAGATAAATCTAAAGGGTATCACACTAAATGAATTAAGTCAGAGAAAGACAAATATCATATTATCTCACTTATATGCAGAATCTAAAACCAAAACAGAATGAAAATAGACTCATAAATACACCAACCAAACAGCTGGTTGCCAGAGAAAGGAGGTGGGGATGGGGTGAAATAGGCAAAGGGGATTAAGAGGTACGAACCTCCAGTTAGAAAATAAATAAGCCATAGGAATGTAATATACAGCCTAAGAAACATGGTCAATATTACTGTAATAACTTTGTATGTGGACTATACTTGTCATGCAATCATTTCATAATGTATACAAATTCCAAATCATTGTGTAGTATGCCTGAAACCAACATAATACTGCAGGTCAACTACATTTAAATTAAACATACACACACAGATGAGTATATATAAAAATCAATGAATGTTAAATATTGGATTGGTCAGACAGTTCCTTGAGTATTTCTGTAAGATGTTGCGGAAAAACGTGAACAAATGTTTTGGCTGACCTAGTAGGTTTGTAGTCTAGGTAAAACTATCAAACCAGTATCAATTTCCTGCTTTTGATACTGTCAGTGAATCTACAATCATTTCAAAACAAATATTTGACAAAAAAAGGTAGCAATAACTTCAATAATAATTGCCTGAAACATATTTACCTATATAAATAATTTACAAAAGTCGTATTACAATGTTATGCAAAAGTTAATATTTTTCTGTATGTGTAGCATAAAAATCTTTTTAGAATCCTTTTCCATTTATGTTTTCAACATTCTTGAATATGCTCATGAGGAATGCAGATTTACCCTCACATTAGAGATGGGAAAACTCAGGTCCCAGAAGAACTTTGTCCCATGTCACAGCTATGAAAGAGGGTGGTAGCAGTTTGACATAGTAGGAAGGTAAGCAGTATGGAATCACAAACCCACAGGGTTCTAAATTTAGCTCCATTACTATGTGACTTAAGCAAGTTACTCAACTTTTCTGAATCTGTTTCCTCATTTGTAAAATGCTATTAATATCATCACATTACTGGAATTTCATGAGGATTTTTTGGGAAAGATAGTATTTAAATGCATAGTATAGTCCTTAATGTTCAATGTATCACACCTAGTCCTTCTGATGTTTTTCTCATAACCTCCTTATGCTGACTTTGGGAATGTACTGGGAGAATCCTTTAATGCCAGCAGGTTTAATTCTGAATCATGTCACAGGACAAAACACTCCTCTATTTTACCATTACCTACCTAAGACAAAGCCAACCTGAATGGCTTTCTCCTTTACTGCAGCATCTGATTCTGCTATATAAGAGCACCGTCGACTGAATGAGTAGGCTAAGACTGAGGCAACTTTTACACCATGATCCATCAAAGCCTGGAAACAATGATGAAGCAAATGTCTGAAAGAGAAGGAAAAGGTCATCATTGTTATTATAAAGGTAATATATTTTGCCCTTTTAGAAAACACTTACTTGCCTTTTTGAAGTAACAATACCATTATTTTCAAAGATGGGATAAGATAAAAAGCAGCTTTTTGCCTGTTATCATGCCATAATAATTCAGTTAGCCTAATATTTTTTACTCAGTGGATTGAGTGATTCTATATGTGTACACTGATGACTGTGAAGGATAAAATGAACTTCTAACATCAATTTTAAAAACCAAATTGTCTTGTAGTTCAACAATGACCCAATTGAAAAATGAGCACTAGATCTGAATAGAGATTTCTCCAAAGAAAATACACAAATGGCCAATAACCACAAGAAAAGATGCTCAATATCATTCGTCATTAGGAAATGCAAATCAACTCACAAACGAGATACGACTTCACACCATCTAAGATGGCTGTAATACTTAAAAAAAAAAAAAGTGATGGCAAGGATATGGAAAAATTTGAACCTTCATACATGGATGCGTGTATGTATGCAAAGTCAGGTCAGTTGTGTCTGACTCTTGCGAGCCTATGGACTACAGCCCTCCAGGCTCCTCTGTCCATGGGATTCTCCAGGCAAGAATACTGGAGTGGGTTGCCATGTCCTCCTCCAGGGGATCTTCCCAACCCAGGGATCAAACTTTGTTCTCTTGCATTGGCAGGTGGGTTCTTTACCACTAACACCACCTGAGAAGCCCTCATACATGGGTAGTAGGGACATAAAACGGTACAGCTGCTGTGGAAAACAATGTAGGGGTTACTCAACCTAGTTACATATGCATACAAGAGAATATTATGTCCACACAAAGTCTTGTCCATGAGCATTCACAGCAGCCTTATTCATAACAGTCAAAAGATAGAAACAACCCAAAGGATCATCAAGAGATGACTAAATAACCAAAACATAGTATATCCATATGAAGGAAAATTATTCATAAAAAGGAACGAAGTACTGAAACAACAACCATGAATGAATCCTGAAAACATTATAAGTAAAATTCTGTCACAAAAGAGCATATATTATATGATTCCATTTATATGAAATGACTAGAATGCATACATCCAGAGACAGAAAGTAGATTAAGGGTAGGCCAGGGACTAGGGGTAAGGGGAAACAGTGACTGTTAATGGGTACCAGATTTCTTTTTGGGATGATGAAAATGTTCCAGAATTAGACAGTGGTGATTGTTGCAAAAACTTGTGAAAATACTAAAACCCACTGAATTGTACAATTCAAAATGGTGAGTTTATGGTATGTGAATCATCTCAATAAAAAAATTGTTTCAAACAAAACTATAAATAACCAAGTCACTGCTTTGGATAAATGGGAGGAAAAGCCAAACTACATGCTTTTAGTTTCACAAATACATTAAACACTTACCAAGGGATTTGGACTTGGTGAAAGATAACCTGAGAGATGAAAGAGAGGTAGTCCACTAAATCTTTACAATGGCCATCTTTAGAACCGCACAGAAAAAGTCAAACCCCAGAAAACTTACCTTTTCTTAAAGAAGTTTTTAGGAAAGTTTTCCTATAGCCTTCTTGTCCCAAAATGAAGTTCTCATCTGTTATTTTTCTACAGATTAATTTTAATTAATCAACTAACCAAGAAATTTCTCTTAGGCTAAGTACACAGGCCTCATTTGGAAGGCATCCCTGAACAGTGAAATCATGTGATTTACTTATTGATTACTACTGTATCATCTGTTTCTAAAATAAAAACTCCACGAGGAAGGGACTTTGAGGAACTTACTGCTGTAACCTCAACATCTAAAACAGTATCTGACACATACAGGCATTCTAACAAGTATTTACTTAATTTGTTGAACAAATGAAAAAACTCGCCAACGTTCATACTAGAGATTTATAGGGTATTTTGTAAAACTATTTTCTTATCTTCCTAGAAATGTAGGTTAGGAAAAAGAAATGGCACTTAAAACAAATTTAGGGAATAACAACAGCAAGAACAATCAAAGGCCATGTCACCTACACCCACATATAACTCCTACCACATAATAGCCAGAACACAGAAGATGAATTCATTCTTTGTTTTTTGAACACAAAAAGCAAGGGTGTTATTGATGGCTGCAGAACAAAATGAATGTACTTAAGGCAATTGAACTGTAACCTTAAAAAATGATCACAATGATCACAAATTTAGGATATGTATAGTTTACCATAAATGTTACAAAATGAATTTACCTTTTATCCAAAGCTCTCAATACTTTACCAAAAACTTCCAATTCACAAAATTCACTGCCCAGTTGACATAAGCGTCCCTGTTGGTATAGCTGAAATTAAAAACAGACAAAAAATAGATCATTGAAAAAAATGTAATGCCAATTTCTACTTTAATGATATTTATGAAATTTCATGGACTTAATATTTGATGAATTATGACTACTGCTCAAAGTTACAATTACACACTAATATCAGAAAAGATGCTTATGCTAAGAGAAATGTGATGCCAAATTAAAAAATCTCTGTAATTCATATGAAATACTTTAAGTCATATAAAAGTTAGAAATTAATATTTATTAATATCTGGTAAATGCTAAGTAATAAAAAGTACATACACTGTAATTATCTATTAAACATTTAAAAAGTTATAATCAAGAAACTTAAAATAACTTTTTTCCTTAAAACTGGATAAAGTAAAATTATAAAAATAATAGCAAAGATAATGTCCAGAAGCCAGAACTAGGCACTATGCCCCATTAAGGGCTCTTCAGACCACAACAATCTCAAATCAGTACTGGGCATGAAGCTTCACAAGCATACCAGCAGTCCATCATGTCTAAAGCAACCCAGTATGGCACGATTTCTAATCATGTCACTCATTCATTCCTTTTGCCTGACGTTCTAAAATTTTCATTTAAAACAATATTTAAATAAATGTATTAAATGTTTATCCCAAATAATACATGCAGTTAAAAAAATACTACTGCCCCCCTTTCCTGTGCCTCAACTTTACCATATGTTACTCAATTTATATTTGCGATACATCGCCTTATGCAAGGCAGAGATTTTGCTCTATCAACTCACTTTTTACATTATAAGCACTTAACACTTAGCTCATTTGACAAAAACATGGGGTTCAGAAAGAGGACATGCTCCTAAATTCATTTGCCAAATAGGCTAGTTAACGCTGCACAGAGAAAACATACTACAAACTCAACCAGCAAACTCGGGGATAAATTACTAGTCATGATGGGGGTGGAGGGTGTGTGTGTGCTGGTGGAGGGATGTATGGGGGGAGTGTGTGTTAGTCGCTCAGCCGTGTCTGACTCTGCAACTTCATAGATTGGGGCCTGCTAGGCTCCCCCATCCATGGGAGTTTCTAGGCAAGAATACTGGAGTGAGTTGCCATTCCCTTTTCCAGGGGATCTTTCCAACCCAGGAATCAAACCCTGGTCTGCGGCCTTGGAGGCAGACTCCTTTACTGTCTGAGCCACTAGGGAAGACTAGCCATGATGGGGGCCAGGTCATATTAGGTAGATATAGGACCACCATGCAACAATGACCACTCTGCAGGGACTTTCCTGGTGGTCCAGAGGTTCGAATCTCCTTCCAATGCTCGGGATGAGGTTCAAACCCTCGTCAGGGAACCAAGATCCCACATGCTGCAGGACAACTAAGCCTGCACCACGACTACTGAGCATGCATGCTCCAGAGCCCATGGTTCCCAGGAGAAGGCCACGGAAACAACGAAGACTCATCACAGCACACACATCCCCCTCCCCCACCTGGAAGACTTCTGTGAACAATCCCTAATGACTGCTGGAGGGGAGAGAGGGTAACAACTACCTACCACGTGCTCAAGAAGGGGAGGCAGAAATGTTATCTTCACACAGTGGTTGGATACTCATATTAACCATAAACCTTCATAAGGAAAGATCTGCTATTTTTGGAGATGATTACGTTTTCCGTGGTAAAAATAAACAATAAGAGTTTCTGGGAATGCATATGATAAAATTCACTACCATCACATACATCTTCACTATTAACCAACAAAGGAAAAACTTAGGGAAAATAAAGCTGAGAATTTATAATCAAACCCCTATTTTGGGACTTAACAGTATGATAAATTTCTGATTTGGGAAAGACAAATAAATGCAGTTAACAAAATACATACATATACAAACTTCAAAGAGTTTAGGACTAAAAAACCTTAGTTTCTTATCAAAATAACCCATCAGTAAACTTAATGCTTAGAATTTATTTTGTAAAATATAAGAAATGAAAGTTATGCCACTTTTTTGCCTGTATTCACTAGTCAAATAAAAACAATTAAACTATATGTACTATAACTCATAATATCCCTTTAATATTGAAAATTTCCTAACAAATGGGGTTTGAAGGAAAGCTGTAAGCTTAGTTACCATTTAAATATGTTAGAAGTATGCCTATTAATAAACATAAGCTTTTTTAAAAAAATCTCTCAGCAGTTCACTTTTTCTAGCTACAAATGGGTCCACCTTTAAATCTGGGGTAAAGAATAGTGATTTAACTGTTTCAAATCATCCAATCATCATTTCATGCACAGCAGCTATACTTCAGTCAAAACAACAACAACAACAACACTTTTTCAGGCTTCTCCCCCCAAATGCAAATTTATACATTATATGAATAGGACTTTTGAATACCAATCCAAAATAAATAGCATTTACTGTGCCAGGTACTGTTCTAAGCACTTTTCATAAGCAACTCATTCTGTCCTTCCACAGATAAGGAAACTAAGGCATATAAAGTTAAATTACTTGCTCAAAATCATATAATTAAGAAGAAGCAGGGTGCCAATCTGGCTCCAGGCAGTCTGTCCTTACAGCCATGTTCTTCATAACTTAGGCTATAATACTTTTCAGAGATATTATATCAGGAAGTAAGAAAGTATAAAACAAGCAATTTAAAACATTTTTATAGAAATAATAAAAGATTAATCCCTTCATAGAGTCATATATCTTATAGAGTAGAGCTTAGAAGAAAGAAAACTGAGGCTCTAGGATCTTTGATAATGATTCTTACACTAGATTTTTAAAAATTTGACTTATTTTAGTTCATTATTACATAATGTGTTTTAATATTAAATTCTACACCCACTGAGTAAGGAGGTTATCAAAGGACTAGCAACTACTTTTAGCTAGTGATACCTTAAAGAAAATAAGAAAGAACAAGTTTATTTTTTAGAAGTATGTAAAATATCTCCCAACAGATATGAAAACAGACAATAAAAATACAACTAAAACAATACTGTACAAGTATGATGATAGACCAATCAATGGAACAAAATGCAGAGCTCAAAAGCAGATCTTAGTATACATAAAAACTTAACATTTGATAAAGGGAGCATTTTAAAATCATTAAAAGAAAAAACTAGCTAAAGAATGTATAAAAATGAAGAAACAAAGTAAAGTATCTCCTGATAAAAATAAATCCCAGTCTTATCAAAGTTCTAAATATTAATATTAAACAATTAAGTAACAGCCATGTTAAAAGTTACCTTGTAACAGTGCCCTTCTAAAAGCATGATATCTAAGGGTGGGATGATATGGGAGAAGGGCATTGAAACAAGTTAATTATCATATGTCTAATCAATCGCCAGCCCAGGATTGATGCTTGGGGCTGGTGCAGTGAGATTTCCTGGGGGGGAGGGAGGAGGGAGGGGGGTTCTGGAGTGGAAGCATATGTAAACCCATGGTGATATCATGACATTGTATGGCAAAAACAATTAAAAAAAAAAAAAAGAATAAAGAAAATTCTTAGTACAAGGAAAAAAAAATAATAAAAGCATGATATCCTACAGGCAAAAAATCATAAAGGAAGAGGAGATATGTGATTTCACAAATACTGAAAATGTCCATGAGTATAAAATACTGTAAACAACAATTAAAAATGCAACAAAAGTAAAATATTAGGAGCATACTTGTCTAGGATTTAATATCTTGAATATATATAAAGGTAAAACTCCTGGTGATGTTTCAGAAGCAAGGGCTTTCAGACACTAAACATTTTTTCTATAAAAACTGAAGGCAGCTATTAAAAGGGTAATGCAAGACAGCCTTAAACCCAGAGAACTCTTTTGAAGATGAAGATGAAAGTCTTTCCTTAGCCCAAGACATTCTGAACTGACATACCTACTTTCTCAGCCAATCCAGAATTACCAGGCTGAGTGAACAGTTTAGTATTAGTATCAAATTAGCAAACAAAATAATCTAGGCTAATTTCAAACAACAAAAACTTCAGAAAGGTTCAGAAAAAGATACAAAAGAAACAGCCCAAAACTATGGTCTAACTTCTTAAACTACGAAGTCACAAGCAAACGCCCCACACATATTCTATGAAACTCATCTCTCTCACTCATGTTTGGAAGTTACCCCTCTCTTTCAGTCACTAAAGAACTGCTGATATTACACTTACGGTAGAAGTACGAAGCAGAACGAAAGTAAGAGAGAAGGCAGAATGCAACAGTCCAATAATCCCTGAGCATCTATGGTACAGGATTTATATTTCACATCTTTTACAGGATTACTGCAAATGTTTCATAAAACTAGTCTTTCCATCAAACCAGTCAATCCTAAAGGAAATCAGTTCTAAATATTCACCACTATATTCTCATAACGACTGAGGAAAAAACACTTTAATTTCTCTTTTAATGGATGGTCAATCTAGTACCATATATGTGGACAGTGTATTTAAAGTTAGGAAAGGGTTGCGTTCCCATTTGAGAGTTAACTATTTCTTGTACTTTAAATAATGTGAATATGTCTACTCGGCTTACTTATCAGTAAACAAAGCACTTTGCCCTGCAAGATGCAAATAATCATATGTTGGTCAGTTGTATTTTTTTTTTTAAAAGTATAATAGAACCAATGAGTGTGGAGACATACATTCAATATTATCTGAATGCAAAATCCAAACTGGTAGCATCTGCTCTGGGTAGAACTCAGAACCTCAGAGGAAACAAACAAACAAAAAAATTAAAAACATACTCTCTACTTCTGGAGCTTATCACTTAGAGAATCAAGTAGTCAATACAACTATTCTGTAACTATTTATTGAAACTGCCCAAATTCATTTGATGAATTTGACATTAAGGGAAAACCCCCCTGATTTGACACAGTTATTTACTGCCTCCTCAATCAGACTGTAAGCATCTTAAAGAGACATCTGCTAGGCTCCCCTGTCCTGTCCTCTACGTACTGACACACCATGCCCATACAATAAACGCTGAGAACAAATCTGAATGCAAACTTAATAAATTACAGTGAAGAACATAAGGTACTAGCATCTGAATGTAAAAGTCAAGAACAAATTGTAATAGCTGCTTAAATTTATAGACAAAAATAGGTGTTCCCTAATTTGACATCTGATCTTTTACCAAGTACCTGGTGTATTCATTGTATTAAACTCCCAGCTTACTGAACCTGTTAAACCTTTGTAATTTTCATATCAAAATCAAGATTATTATAGCTAGGAACATTCTACTTACTTTTTAAAATTAACTTAATAAATATCACGAACATTTGCGTAAGGCAGATTGTCCTAGGTTTGGAGAATATAGTGGTGACTACAATTACCACTGGAATAGAATACAAAGACAGTAAACTGTTTTGCGATTTCAGGGACTTCCCTGGTGGTCCAGTGATTAAGACTCTGCACTTCCACTGCAGGGGGTGCAAGAAGTGTGGGCTTGATCCCTAGCTGGGGAACTAAGATCCCACACGTCTTAGTTCCCACATCCCACACATCACATGGCATGGCCAAAAATTTAAAAATTAAAAAAAAAAAAAAAAAAGAACTGTGATTTCAAAAAATTCAGAGGCTGTCAAGGCAGGAAAATAAATGATGTTCAAATCATAAAACTGAGACAGGCAGTGTTTTAGGAATACAAATAAAATACCCAGACCAATGAAGAAAGCACCTTAGCTGAGGTTTGAAAAGGAATGGGAGTCAAGCTTCTAGCAATATGGCAGACAGCACTGACAAACAGATGAAAACCTTGCAGCCCCTTTCCAAACAAAGTAATGCTGGATAAAATATCACAAAATAACTTGGGGATAAACAGCCAAGTTTGAAATTAAGAGCAGAAACTTCACAGCTGCCCCAAATTAAGGAGACATAAACTCAAAACTCAAAAACAGCTGAAAAGAAAAACAGCTCCAAGTGGTTGTGGACCGGACTGCAATGACGGGGTAGATAGGAAGGGTTAAAGCCAGCAGGTCTTTTTAAGCAAAGGAACCTGGCACTGTACTGACTCACTAAATCCAGGAATAAAAGTCTAGAACATCTCCCACAGCCTTGGCAATGTCTGCTGTGAAAAACTAAACCCTCCAGCCTAGGACATTTGTAAGTATGCAGTCCAAATTCACACTACCAAGATCATCTACAGGCCCTAAATCCTGAACTTGGCTTTAAAAACTGGTCTGAAACCAGTGAAACCTATGAAGTAGTCACAAGGAAAAAGGCTAAAACACCTACAAGGGTTGATGAAAATGTTTTAAAGGTCTATCACTGGAATTTTGCAACCAAAGGAAACTCTGTAGAGTCTATAGGAAAAAGGATCCTGTCTCTTCAACAAGTTGCAAAGATAAGAAAACAGATGGATAGGGAATCTACAGACCAACAGAGCCAAGATATAGATCTTATCTGGATTCTGATCCAAACAAACAAACTGTAAAACTACATACATATTTGACATTTAAAAACTGAAAATTTGAATGACTGGCAATAAAGAATTACTGTTAATTTTTCTTTCGTGTTGTATTATGATGATGACTACTAAGATATTTACAGATGAAATTAAATGATGTGCTTCCAAATACTATATGAAAGGGGACTGTAAAAAATACATTCAGCAGTAAGACTGGCCAAGAATTGCTAACTGTTGAAGCTCAGCAATGGACACATGAAGAGTCATTATTCTATTCCATATCGTGTTTAATTTTTCCCTAATAAAATGTTTTCTAAAAATAATGCATCCATTACCTCTAAACAAGAGTATCCTTTACCTCTAAGATTAATAAAAGTAGCAATATTTTGTTTTGTTTAACACACATAAGATACATTTATTTGTGTTCTCTAATCTCAAAGTTCATTTGAAATGTAGTTCTAAATAAATTCACTCTGGAATATAATTTAAATTTCTTTATTCTATTTTCATATTACACTGTATATTACATGTAATGTTCTTTACCTGTTGCTTGAGTGCACTGTGATCTCAGATTATACATTTATGGACTAAAGCAAGTACCAAAGAAGTATTTTAATATAATGCACATTTAATTAAACAAGAAATGCTTTCTTCTGGAGGTAAACCAACATTTAAATTTCTTACTTCTTATGGGACTTCCCTGGTGGTCCAGGGGTTAAGAATCCTCCTTGCAATGCAGGTGAGGTGGGTTTGATTCCCAGTCGGGGAACTAAGATCCCACATGCCTCAGAGCAACTAAGTCCGTGAGCTACAGCCATTGAGTTCGTGCAGCTCAACCAAAGATTCCACAGGATGCAATGAAAATCCCACAGGATGCAACTAAGACCTGATGCAGCCAAGTAAACAAATTATTGCTTTTTATAACATTTTAATTTCTCAGCTGCTCCACACTCATTGGTTCCATTATACTTAAAAAAAAAAATACAACTGACCAACATATGATTATTTGCATCTTGCAGGGCAAAGTGCTTTGTTTACTGATAAGACATTCACACTATTTAAAGTACAAGAAACAGCTAACTCTTAAATGCTAATGTAACCCTTTCCTAACTTTAAATACACTGCCCACATATATGGTACTAGATTCACCATCCATTAAAAAAGAAATTAAAGAGTTTTTTCCCCAATCATTTTAAGAATGAACTTATGTCTAGAACCCAGATTCTGTAAATCTCTCGTTTGGTGGGTCAATGGAATATTTTCAAGATAACACAACTGTGTTAACGGTGGAAGATGCTATCATGATACAAATGGAAAGTCAAAACAAAAATCTGAAAGTGAAGGTTGCTTAGTCGTGTCCAACTCTTTGCAACCCCATGGAATATACAGTCCATGGAATTCTCCAGGCCAGAATACTGGAGTGAGTAGCCTTTCCCTTCTCCAGGGGATCTTCCCAACCCAGGAATTGAACCCAGGCCTCCCACACTGCAGGCAGATTCTTTACCAGCTGAGCCACAAGGGAAGCCCAAGAATCCTGGAGTAGGTAGCCTATCCCTTCTCCAGCAGATCTTCCTGACCGAGGAATTGAACCGGGGTCTCCTGCATTGCAGGTGGATTCTTTACCAACTGAGCTATGAGGGAAGCCCCAAAAGTCTAGTTAGATGAAAAATCTAGCCAACAATGATAACCAGTCACACATAACCTAGTAGGTATCAGTGATCTCTATATGTAGGTAAGAAGTTTCTTGACTTCTCTTCTTAAAGCATCACTAGCAACCTTGGTGAAAATTAGGAGTGCATCCATGAGGCAGCAGAAAGAAGACAGTGTGGTTTTAAGAGGGGCTTCCCTGGTGGTTCAGATGGTAAGGAATCTGCCTGCAATGTGGGAGAGCCAGGTTCGATCCCTGGGTCAGGAAGATCCACTGGAGGAGGAAATGGCAACTCACTCCAGTATTCTTGCCTGGAGAATCCAATGGACAGAGGAGCCTGGTAGGCTACAGTTCACGGGGTTGCACAGAATCAGTCACAATTGAAGCAACTTTACACACACGCATACAAGCTATGCTACATCTAAAGCGAATTACGCTACAACTTAAAAGACTATTTTTCCTCTTTCCATTGTATCCATGGTTTTTTTTACTTTCTCATTCCTAGTTTTGAGAATGTGAGCTTTCTCTCAGATTTCTCGATGTGGCTAACTAGTGAATTAATGTGGCCAATTAACTACTTAATTAGTTGCCTTATTTTTCTTTTAAACCAATCACCTTGACCTACTTCTTACGTGAATGTGTTTAGTCACTCAGTCATGTCCGACTCTTTGCAAACCCATGGACTGTAGCCCGCCAGGCTTCTCTGTCCATGGAATTCTCAAGGCAAGAATAGTGGAGTGGATAGCCATTCCCCTCTCCAGGGGATCTTCCTGACCCAGGGCTTGAACCTGGGTCTCCCACATTGCAGGCAGATTCTTCACCATCTGAGCCATCAGGGAAACCCCTGAAAACAGAAAACCCAGAGATCGAACCGAGTCCCCTGCACTGCAGACAGATTCTTTATTGTGCCATCTGACTTCTTAGTCACACTAATGTTTTAGAATATCGGTTTTTAGGCTATTCCCCTCTTAGTACAACTTCATGTCACAGATAGCTTATTCTTAAGAATTCAATTTTACTTCTTTTATAAAACAAAATAAATCATAAAAATTCTAGTATAAAAATATAGAGAGGATATATGTACAGTTAAAAACTACAATTCTCTCCCTTGAGTAAATACTACTGAAATTTTGCATCCCTCTAAGGTTTTTTTCAACACGTACTCAAATGTACACATATATTCACTCACTTAAAAACAACAAACATGATTATGTTATTCATACTACTTTGTGACAAGCTTTGATTCTCCCCATGTACTCTTTACACCAATATACCCAGCATCCTCATTCTTTCTAAATGAACTATGATATTCCATTCCTGATTGACAAGCAAACAGTTGTTTCCAATGTCTGCCATCAAAAACAATACTGTACTTAACATCCTTGAACAGAATTTCCTGTACAGTCAACAAGCATTCCTATAGGAAAATTTCATGGTGTTGCAGATTAAAGGGTAAGAGTTATTTGAACCATTAAACCATGATAATCTGGCAAGTGAAGAGGAATGGTAATTTTTACTGAAGTATGACATATACACAGATGAGTGCACAACATATATTTAAAATGTAAAGCTCTAAGAAGTACACATTATTATGTATCAAATAAGCTACAGGGATATATTGTACAACACAGGGAACACAGCCAATATTTTACAATAATATAAATGGAGTATAACCTTTGAAAATTGTGACTCACTATATTGTATATCTGTAACTTACATAATATTGTACATCAACTATACTTCAATAAAAAATACATCATTTTAATAAGAAAAATAAAAGAATGCGAAGTTCAATAAATTTTCACAAAGTGAACATACCCATATACCAACATGCAGATGATACAAATGAAACTGAGCATCGTAAGAACCCCAGACATCTCCCTTTGTGCCCCTGCAGTCACTATCCTCCAAGGGTAACCTCTCCAGACTTAAAACACTTTCAATTTTTTAAGCCTTTTTTGAACCTTACATACATGGAATCACACACTGTATATCCACATTTTCCAAACTGCATCAAGATGCCCTGGGGCACTGCAAGATATTTTAAATTTGAAAGGTACAACATTCTGCATTTATGTTCACCATGGCATTCACCACGCCAAATACTAGACTGTTATATTCCTTTCAATGACATCTTATCTTTGCGAAGCAGCATTTTCAGTGGTTGTTACGATGAAAGTACCATGCAAAACTCTGGAACAGAAAATAAGAATGGTAGTCTCCAATTCAATTTCAATATCTGAGAAGCTGTACAGTGTCTGACACATACACACATTCCAGTAGTAAATAATTGTGCTTACTTAAGAATGAAGTAGAATACTCTTTCAATATTTATTCATTTTTTAAATGGTTCTTGTGTTGTTAGGACATAAGCATTATTCAGTGTTTTATATCTAACTTAATTAACAGAGCTGTCAGGTATTTCTTTTGACCTAAGGGTATTATGAAGGGAGAAAGTTTGGGAGCCTCTGGTATATACTCCTTTGGCTGATTTCTCTCACTTAATGTCACCTGTGAGGTATATACATATGGTTTTGCAACTGCAATCCATTCATTTCACTGTAAAATATTCTTCTACATGACTATTTCACAATTTATAATTCTCCTATTGATGGCTATTGGGATAGTTTCCACTTTTTTGGTTATTATGAATAGTGTTGCTATGAACATTACTGCTATAATCGTGAGGAGGAACTACTGGGTTATATGGTGTGTATACACACACACTCACTTTATAGTAGATAATGTGAGTTTTCCAAAATGGTATATCAATTAACACTTTCACTAACAGTTTATGAGAATTCTGATTGCTCCACATCCTTATCAACGCTTCTTTTTCATTTAGTCATTCTGAAGAGAATGTAGTAGAACAGCGATTTCCCTGAAAACAAAATGAGGTTGAGCATCTTTCCAAATGTTTCACTGGACCTTTGAATGTCCTCTTTTTGGATGTCTATTGAAGTTATTTTCTCATTTAAAAAAAATTAGCTATTTCTTACTTTATGTCTAGTTATTTACGTGCAGGATGAATCTCTTATGAGATAATATGTGCTGCAAGTATCTCCTCCCACTCTGTGGCTTCACTCCTCCCTCTTCTAATGGTATCTTTTAATAAACAGAAGTTCTTAATCTTAAAATAGGCCAATATATCAAATTTCCTTTACATTTAGCTCATTTTTTGTAGCCTATTTATTTCTGCTGACACAGTGAAAACTTTCTCAAAAAATCGTCTTCCACATTTAGATCAGCAATCCACCCAAAATGGTAACTGTGTATGACATAAGGCAAGATCATGATCTTTCTCCCTCTACATGGATGTCTAACCAACACTATTTATTTGATCTTCCTTTCCCCACTGCACCACTATGTCACCTTTATCACAAACCAGGTGACAGTACACCTATCAGTCTGTTACCGGACTACACTGCTCCACTGGGCTATTTGTCTATCTATATGGCAATCCCTTATTCTCCTATCTGTTACAGCTCCATATTTGATGGTGTAAGTACTCCAGATTTTATTTGTTCTTCATGATTGACTTGGCTTGACACTGCACTTTAATTTGCATTTCATTTGATGTTTATTAGCCATTCATATTTTCCTGTTCTGTGAGCTAGCTCTTCAGGCCTTTTGGAAATCAGTTGGTTGTACTTTATATACTGATGATAGATTAGATCTTTCTGTATTAGGAAATTCAGCTCTTACCTGACAAATGTCATTTGCATCAATTCAATTCAGTTCAGTTGCTCAGTCATGTCTGACTCTTTGTGACCCCATGGACTGCAGCATGCCAGCCCTCCCCGTCCATCACCAACTCCTGGAGCTTGCTCAAACTCATGTCCTTTGAGTTGGTGATGCCATCCAACCATTTCATCTTCTGTCATCCCCTTCTCCTGCCGCCTTCAATTTTTCCCAGCATCAGGGTCTTTTCCAATGAGTCAGTTCTTTGCATCAGGTGGCCAAAGTATTGGAGTTTCCACTCAGCATCAGTCTTTCCAATGAATATTCAGGACTGATCTCCTTTAGGATGGACTGGTTGGATCTCCTTGCAGTTCAAGGGATTCTCAAGAGTCTTCTCCAACACCACAGTTCAAAAGCCTCAATTATTTGGTGCTCAGGTTTCTTTATAGTTCAACTTTCACATTCATACACGACTATTTGAAAAACCATAGCTTTGACTAGCTGGACCTTTGCTGGCAAAGTAATGTTTCTGCTTTTTAATATGCTGTCTAGGTTGGTCATTTGCATAGTCTTCTTTAAAAATGTGCTTTCAATCTCCCCCCCTAATTTTTAATGTACTCAACAGAACCCATTTCTTTTTTTTATCCTGGGTTTTGGTTTCATGCTTAGAGAAGCCTTCGTTATGCCAGGACAGTATTACAGCATTGGCAAGATGAATAACAGAGAACTTCACATTCTACATTACTCACTTTTGTAACATTTGACACTTTTTAAATTTGTAAATTACTTTAAAAATAATTTCTTTAAAGAAGAATTTCAGTCATTCCCCACTGTAAGATACTGACCCAGTAATTTACTTTGGTGCTTTTAAGATATCATTTGCCATATTTAAATCTTTAATTTGCTTGGAATTCATTTTGGTTAAAGTATTAAGTAGAGGTCTAACCAATTTCCTCCCACCTGTTTAAATACAGCATTGTATTTAAACAAATTCTTAAATAAGCTTTAGCTTCCATGTAGACTATCTACTATGTCCTAGAAATCAATTTCCCTCTTTGCTGTTCTTTTGCCAGTACTATATTGTTTTAAAATATATATAGTCTTCTAATATACTTGACTATCCTGAATGTTGTACATTTAAAATTTTCCTTGGCTTATTTATTCTCAGGTAATTAATTCCTCCATGAAAGCATCATATTTACTAGGATTTTCCTACACCTGGTAAAATCCTGAGATTCCGATTCAACTTGCAATAAATTCAAAGCTTAAACTGACATGAGCTGACATATTTATAACATATTACCTTTCCATCCATATACAGGGTATGGCTGCCTATTTATGTTCTTTAACGCCCCACTCGCGCTAAAGTTTTTGCTATTTATTTATTTTTGGCTACACCATAGGGCTTGGAGATTCCCCAACCAGGGATCAAACCTCGGACCTTGACTACGAAAGTGCAGAATCCCAACCAGTGGATCACAGAATTTCCTGTTCTTAATTTATTAATCCTAAGAGCTTTTTAATGTGGAAAAAACATTAACTCTTTGGTTGCCAAATATGTTGCAAGAAATTTTTTTTCAATTTGTTACCAGCCAATTTTAAAAGATTATGAGAATATTAGCTGAGGGTGAAGATAAATAAGAATAGAAATAAACACAAAAAAAGAAGAAAAACTACAATTCTAATACTAAATCAGGAATTCATTCATGTGTTTTCAGCAGGAGACTTACAATCATAATTTTTAAAACCCCCAGATTACTAAGTTAAAGCCCGAAAACAAAAAATAAAACACATTACTGAAACACTTCACCTGGTCAAAATTTAACTCTATGGCAAATTCTATCACTGGAACAGGACACAAAACAGACCATTCAGCAGTTACAATAAAAAGACCACAAACTTCATTCTTTGAAGAACCCAGCCCTTCACTCTATTTGCCTTCACCTGGTATATAATTTAACAATTCTTTCTATTCACTTTATCTACTTCTGTTCCCAAATTGTTGAGTGCCCTTAGCGAAACGCCATTCTGATTCAAAGACATTATTCGGTAGGGTACTGTATTATTGAACCATCTATATCTTCTGTCAATTTTTTAAAAATCGTATTTTTAGTCAGCATCCCTTCCTATATAACTTAGCAGCCATTTCCAACTTCTGTTTAGCCTTTCTACGTAAAAGCCGCCACTCCCGTCCCTTACTGCCAGCAAGGGATCTTATCCTAATTCCTTACAACCATTCTTTGCAAACTTACCTATGTTTATATTTTATGTCTTTAACTCTCTCCATCTGATCTTATAGGAAGTAGTAGTCTTTTCCCCAACTCCAATGTAAGACTGGCACCTTAATTTATGCACGGTGAAAGAAGGGGCAAAGCTCATTCAATTAATGTCTCTATTCAGGCTCTCTGCTCCATAATTTATTTCCTGCCTCACTTGTATATTGAACCTCTCGTTCTGTTTTGGTGTCTGTCATTCCAACAAGAAGTATATTTTAACATCTTCCATCCTTAAACTTTAACAACAACTTTCACATTTTACTCTTCTACACATGAATCCCTCTCTCTCCCTTACCTTCTTAGTAGCAGTCAGCACACCTACTTATTCATCTCCTATTTATTCCATAACCCCATTTCCTAAAGCTTTATGACTGTGAAGCTGAACCTGAAGCTACTGACAAAAATTAACAGTGACAGTGAACTACGGTGAATCGAGATGGGGGAATTTCTGATGCACAAACATAATTTTGTCTGCGACTACGCCTATTGATGGAAGTTGGGGCAACTGGAGGGATCTGATTATGGGTTTCTCCTTGGAAACTATTAACTGGAGAAAATTGGAAACTGGAGAAAACTGGAAACAGTAAACAGTAACCAAGAAAGCAAAGTAAACAGGAATACTGGGTATGAGACCTTGACTAAATTACTTCACTTTCTCAACTATAAAATAGGTTAATCCCCTAATTCACAGTTTAATTGTGAGGCTTAAACAAAGTAACTGTGTAACAGCACTTACAGTTCCAGGCACATGTTAAATACCTTCCTTTACTTTAGCACAGTGCCACATCCCCAACAGGCAGACAACTATTAAGGAATAAAAAGTGTACCTAAAAGACGCCATATTAAAACTTTGTGGACTATGTGAAACACAAAATGTGGCAAAAAAACACCATTTGTTCATTCATTATTAATAATCCTCAAATGAAAAGCTTCAATTAGAAACAAAAGTTACTAGCAGATATCCAAATACTTTGAGGAAATTCAACCACTGAATGTACTTTGATTAAATTTCCAATGATTTTCTCTAAAAAGTGGAAAAGGTTACAACATACGATTTAATAAAAGGATACAGTTAGCACTCACACACAAAGGTGCAGTTTCCCAGGTTGAGAAAGAACTCTTAACTCATCCTTCCTGAAGGAATACATTTTAAATACACAAAACTTCCTTAGGCACACACAAAAGTAAATCAATGTATCAAAGGGATCTGGAATAAAGGGAGATTTTTCTTTAACCACCCCCCCCAAATAATAATATAAATGACCAAAATGAATATTCTCCAAATATCTAGTGGGTAAAAATTCTTACACTGGTGTAAAGCAGCTGGATTTAGTAGATAAAATGTAGCAAGTCAGCAGCTTTCTGAAAAAATATTCCAGGGTGGAGAAAGTGGGCAATCTTCCCAATGAAACAACTACCATAAAACACCATGTATATGTAAGAACATACACATTTGTTAAATCTTAGTTTACAATGTTCCAGCCAAGAGGAAGTGTTTAGATCTAAAAAATAAATCATACTTTCACTTCTGGTCAAATTCTGCACGGGTGGCTACTGGAGTAAAGGAGATAGCCACGCCGATTCAAGGTAAGGAGGACTGAATAATAAGGCCACTGTTCACATTCAAATGTGGTGGGGGAGAGGAAAAGGGAGGCCCCGAGTCCATAAAGTTCTCCTCCCTCTCTAAACACTGCAAGATTGTCCACGTCTATAGACACTTACCCTTGAAACTCCTTGGAGACTAAACTTGGAGACTTTTTGTTCAGATTTTTGAGGGGGAGCGATTTAGGAATGCTGCAAGACTACAACTTTCAACTACATGAACTACATGATTTAAATTCTAAAGATTTTTTTTTAAAAAGACTTTCTTCCTTTCAGGTAGTTTATCACCATTCCCGTATTAATAAAACAGCCTATTCAACCGCAAGCATCAATATAAACAAAAACCACAGCTTCAAAGGATACGCGAATAAGGCATACCACTACTTCCAATAATTCCTCAACACCCTCCCAATGACCGATGAGAAAGGTGACACGAAGCAAGAAACGAAAAATACTTGTGAAGGAGGGAGGCGAGAGAAGGCAAAAAGCAGGGGAAAAGAGCAGGAAAAAAAAAGTCCAGCTGATGCGGACATTTAATTGGGGAAGAGAGGGCAGAAAATACTCCCGAAGTCCCAGGCTGGAAAGGACAAGGGCGCAATAGAGGAAGTCCACTCAAGAGGCCTACCCAAAGGGGCCCCGAGTCCGAGGGAACACCAAAAGTGGGGGCGGGGGAGTCTCCCTGCGAAGAGGTGTCCATCCATCAAGGCCCGGGAGCTTGAGCACGGAAGACAGCAGATGGAGCGTTTCCACAGCGGACAGCCCGGCACCGCCCCGGGGGTCTCGGGGCGCGACCCCACCACGAGGGGTGAGGGGGTGAACGCGGGGGTTCGCGGACGTGGAAGGGGGTGCGGCCCCCGGGGCCGCGGCGCGAAGGGCAGGCCCGCGGCCCGTGGCCCACGGCCCGTACCTTGTAGTACACGTCGAACTGGATGTTCTCGGGCAGGGAGCGGATGTCGCGGCGGGAGCGGATGTAGTTGTCCACCACCGCGGAGATGGCGGTGTTGTAGAGCGTCTCCGGGATCCACTCGAGCTCCGCGGCCGCCATCTTCCTCCCCTCCGCCTCCTCCGCCTCCTCCGCCTCCTCCTCCCGAAGGCCCCCGCCTCCCTCCGTAGCGAGCTGCTCGGCGGCCCCGGAGGATCCGAGGGGCGGCGGCGGCGGCGGCGGCGGCCACGCGGGCACACGGCGGAAGGGCGCGGCCGCCCTGACTCCTCCCGGCGGAGCTGCGGCGACGGGCGCAGGCCCGGGCGGGGAGAGCGCCAGAGGACGCGAGCAGCCGCGCCGAGCCTCACATTCCGCTCTGCGAGCCGCCCGGGCTCCGGCCCAGCGCCGCGCTCCGCAGGGGCGGGGCCGCGCGCGCGTCGTGACGTCAGCGCGCGCCGGCGCGCCCGGGGGCGGGAGGGCGGCGGGCGCGACTCGGGCTGGGGGCGCCGGGTCTCTCCGGCGGGCCGGGGCCGGGCGGTTGGGGGGAGCTTTTTTCCCTCTGGAACGAGTCATGACAGGTTTTTACCACTTGCTGCCGGGTCGCCAGCTTCCTCTCTCCTTTCAGCCAGGCCTTCCTCGGGAGTTCTCAGGACCCTTTCGAGGCGCGGGCAAAAGTTTGGATGCACAATGACCAGTCCACGGAAGATCGCGCATTCAGGGAATTCACATTGCTCTGGAAACGTTCCCTTCGGTCCGGTTCCTAAATCGAGTTAGGAACCTTCGGCCTAGAACGAGGGATCAGGATGAAAGGGAGACTTGGGTTGTGTAACCATTTGCACTGTTTGAACTTGACTGTGTTTTTTTTTTCCTGATGAAACTTACCGGGGCGGGGGAGGACTACTTCAGAAAAATCTGATGGGGAGGTTAGCCTGATTATGGAATTACAAGTAGTGGTGAGAGAAAAAGGGCTAAGTGGTGGCCGTGATGTGACTTACTGGTAAAACGGAAAGAAAGATTTCAACTTTCTCTCCTAGTTCTAGTCCCAGCCTCAGGGGAGAAATAATTGAGAGTTCTTGTTACAGCTCCCTTCCATCCTCATAATGAACATCTGCTACTTATGTAACTTACTTTCCCGTGTCTTAGATTTCAAGAACTTCATGCCGCATCTTTCTGCTCTAGGAGTTTAAGGAATTGTAATTAGTGACACTGTTGGTCTCATAGTCATGCTATAGCAATGTAAAACCTGAAAACAATGATAATAACGTGCTGACACTTAGAGCTAAAACAATTGGAAGTGGTTCTTCCAGTTCACCTCGGTATGTCAATGTTAAAAGGTTAAATAGTTTGGTAAGAAAGAAGGAAATAAACACACTTAATCCTCTTCTCAGTCTATATCAATGAACCAGGGGAAGCTGTGGTTGGCCTTAACATAGGGTTACCAGAATCGGAAAGTAAAAAAAATGCAAATACCCAGTTATTTTCATTTCATATACACAACCAATCCTTACCTTAAGATGCTAATTCCATTGGAATCCATTTGCAGGCCCTTATGAACTGGCTGAACAAAGGAGAAAGTGGAAAACTAGGTCATTTTTGTTGCAGTCTGCCCTCAATTGAAGGAAGAAAGCCCTTCAGTTGTACTCTAGAAAATTAATGAGTCCCAGCAGAGCTGGTATTTGAACTCAATAATTATATAAATACTGCCTTTCATATTTTGGATGATAGCATAGCATCTGAGTTTTCAGTGGGCAAGGTCAGATCATGAAGGCGCTAATGTGATGTTGATGACCTTGAACTTTATCTTAGAGATGATAGAGAATCCTTAAAAGATTTTAAGGTAGTAAAAGAATCAGATGCGTGTGTCAGCAAGAAGACAGTGATCATCTATGACCAGCAGAGCCAGAAGGTGGTCTTGAATCATGCACTCCTGGCTATGGAAGGATAGAAAACAGAAGAGGCCTGCTAAGCTGTTGTGGCCACCTATACATTTGGGTGGACCGAGGTCCTTTGCATCACAAGATTACCCCCACAATCCACCCAGTCTCCTTTAAGCCTTAACTACTGGTAGCCTCAAATTTGGCAGAGAGCCTTCCACTCTACAAAGCTGTATAAAACATGAACTTGATCCAAAAAGAATCCTGAAAATTCTAAGAGGCAATACACACTGTAACTTTTTGTTACATTGTATTTGTATTGTATTGTAGTGTTTTGTATTGTATTCTTTTCTGTTTGGCTGAGCCCTGCAGCAGGTGGGCTCTTAGTTCCCCAGCCAGGGGTTGAACCCATGCCCTCTGTGTTGGCAGCCCAAAATCTTAACCACTGGACTGCTAGAGAAGTGTCTCTGTACCCCTTTTTAACTTGCAGTGTCTCCCTTCATTGAGATGTTGGAGGGGCGTCTAAGTACCTTGCTCTCGAATCTGATTGGCTTATGTCTGCTTCAACAAATGGAGTACAGCAGAAGTGATGCTAAACCAGAAAAGGCCACACAGAGTCTACCTTCTTCTCTGGAATACTCTTGGATTCCTGAGCCACCTTGTAAAAAGATGAACTAACTACCCTGAGGTCACGGTGCTCTGAGTAAGCCCAAGCCACATGGAGAGGCTACTTGTAAGCACTCCTGGTCAACAATCCCAGCTGAATGCAGCCTTTGAGTCATCTCTGCTCAGGTAGCAGTTGTTTCCGTGAAGAAACCTCCACATGGTTTCTCAATCCTAAGACATTTGAGTTGGGCTTCCCTCATAGCTCAGCTGGTAAAAGAATCTGCCTGCAATGGAGGAGATCTGGGCTCGATTCCTGGGTCAGGAAGATCCCCTGGAGATGGAAATGGCAACCCACTCCAGTATTCTCGCCTGGAGATTCCCATGGACAAAAGAGCCTGGTGGACTACAGTCCACATGGTTGCAAGAGTTGGACACAGCTGAGCAATTAAACCACCACCACCAAGACATTTGAGTTACCCTCAGCCTTTCCAGTCTTTCCAGATGAGGGTCCAAGCATCAGTAAACTAAGTGAGACAAGTATCCTTGCTCTGCTCTGAAATCCTGACCCACAGAGAAATAAGATGGTTTTTCATTTATAGCACTAAGGTACTTGTGGTTATGCCACAGCAGGTCACTGGTACACCTCATTCCCATCCCCTACAGTTCCCCAAAATCCATCACTTTAGACTCCATAATCAACCTATTCCCCCTCAGAACTCTGCATTACTAAATGTATAAATTCATTCATGAGAGTGAGACAATTCGTAGCCTGTGTTGGACAATTTTTCTTAATTTTCTGACAATGGCTATGCTACACTATCTATAAGAGTGAACCACCTAACCGTAGGGTATCAGAATGGAGACAAGGATATTTTCCTTTTTTTTTTAAAAGATTATTTATTTTATTTTTGGCTGTACTGGGTCTTCGTTGCTGCATGCAGGCTTTTTCTGGTTGCGGCAAGCAGGGGCAGTCTCCAGTTGCAATGTGCGGGCTTCTTATTGCCTTGGCTTCTCTTACTGTGGAGCTCTAGGTTCGCAAGTCCAGTAGGTGTGGCTCCCAGGCTCTGGAGTGCTGGCTCAGTAGTTGTGGCACGTGGGCTTAGTTGCTCTGTGGCATGTGGGATCTTCCCAGACCAGGGATTACACCTGTGTCCTCTGCATTGGCAGGTGAATTCTTAATCACTCAACCACCAGGGAAGCCTGAGATAATGACTCTTGTGCTAAATTTGTAGAGGCTTTTTCAGAGACCTTCAAGTCTAAATCCATAGTCAACACCCATCAGCCACAGAGCAACAGTCACATGGTCCTCATAACTAGTCATCAAGACACACCTATGGCACAACACATCAGGGAGGCAAAATGACTGGATCCTATAACTTGGAACCACCAAAGAACTTTCCAACAAGTTCTCATCACTTGGGGACACAATTCAGGTAGGAATTTCTGCCCATCCTCATCTTTTAGTACCATTACCTGTATCTGCAGAAAACTCAAAAGCTTTTTTCTGTACATGTTCATGGTTACGATCCATCTTGTCTGGACCTCTTTAAATTCACCCTGCTTGCTACATGTGGCTTCTTGTCTCCAAAATTAATTCAAACTGCTACTTGCTAGGATACTCCCCCAATCGTGTTCTCTGCTGTCTTCATTAATATGGGCCCTAAGAGCAATAGAAAATACAACCTATCATTTGCCAGTCCTTATTTTGAGGAAGCCCCCTTAAGACCTACCCTGCATGAAGTCTACCTACTTACCCTGACAATCAGAAGTCGAGAATCACATGTTGATGTTTGGCAGAAACCCACACAATATTGTAAAGCAATTATCCTTCAATTAAAAATGAATCGATTTAATTATTTTTTAAAAATTAAACGTAAAAAGAAAAGAAGTAGAGAATCAGCATAGAAAGTTGAGTGGTTTTGTATTTTGCTGCTAGTGCTGGTCCAACACAGACTAAAAGTTTAAGGGTCATTCTTGAAAAGACAGACGTATAATCCATAATCACAATACAATGTGAGAAACACTGATGGAGTTTCTTTAGGATGATATAAGAGTAGTAAGAAGATAATGAGTTGGTTTTGGGTGTAATAGTTATATAAAAGTTCTAAAACAGGTCAATTAAAGCATTTTCAGTTGCAGTGAAGTTCATAGGATAATAACGAACAGATTTTCTTGAGCAATTATAGGTGAGTTCATTTCACCTTGACACTCACTATACCTCCAATTTCTAGGAAATTTTCTAATTATCAGGATGCTTAAAATACATACAAAATTTTGAAACAGAGTTGTGGTTCTTTATCTGGAACAGTAAAAAGTTTTAACTTTTTCAATGAGATAAAAAATAGGAACAAAGTAAATTATATGCAAAGTGATATAGTCATGTAACCAGTCACGTAGCCATCTGATACATGTATTAGCCTCCCTAAGTGCATTCCAACCACATCCAACTCCCCACCAAAATGTTTAGTCCAAATATACAGATGATACAGATTTTTAACTCAGAAGACAAAATATGTGGTGAAGTCATCTACTGAGCTTAACAACATACTGAGAGTTTGGGTCCAGTTTTGAATTTTTTAAGGATGAGATTTCTATAATATACACAGGCAGACTTGGGATAGGTTTCAAGCCTGGGGGAAAAACTTGATAATTTTTGAAGATAGTTAAGTATGAGAAAGTAAAAAGAATATATCAAAAAAGAAGAAGAATGTATAATTCAAGAGAAAAGCAAAACTAAAAGATCACATTATAAACTGCCATGTAACATCCCTTATAATGATATGTTACAATTTAATGATACCGTATGTGGATGCCATCTCCCCAGCAGGCGTGTAAGCTTCTTGAGGACTAGACAATTTCGTATGTTTCAGATACCAAGTCTACTGCAGACATAGGGTGAACATTCAGTAATTGTATTAATAAATGAATAGGTCTTCCTACTTCTCTTTTGGAGGGGAAAAACCCAGAGTTCACTGCTTCCAAAATTTTACTTCCTTTAAACTCATACTTTGAAAAGCACATACTTTAAAAGTTTCTTTTTCCTTCTAGAAAAATGTTGTGAAATATACAAAACATTAAACTTACTATTTTAACCATTTTTAACATACAATGTGTTGGCAATAAGTACACTAAGATTATTTTGCAACCGTCAACATTATCCATCCAGAACTTTTTCATCCTCTCAAAAACTCTGTACCAATTAAACAATAACCCCCCAATTTCCTCCTCTTCTCAGCCCCTGGTAACTTCTAAAATGCTTTCTGTCTCTATGAGTTCACACATACTAGCTACCTCATATAGGTAGAATCATACAATTTTTGTCCTTTTGTGTCTGGCTTATTTCATTTAGCATGTTTTCAAGGTTGATCCATGTTGTAACTTGTGTCAGAAGTCAGTTCCTTTTTAAGGTTAAATAACACTCAATCATGTATATACCACATTTGTTTATCTATTCATTACTTCATAGACATCTGGGTTGTTTTCACATTTTGGCCATTGTGAATAATGCTATGAACAGAATATACAAGCATCTGTTTGAGTCATTGTTTTCAATTCTTTTGGGTGTATACCTAGGAGTAGAATTGCTGGATCATATGGTAATTCTCCCCTTCATGGATCACTGCCTGTGGCACTTGCATAACTCAGTGAAGCTATGAGCCATGCTGTGCAGAACCATCCAATATGGATGGGTCATGGTGGATAGTTCTGACCAAATGTGGTCCCCTGGAAGAGGGAATGGCAAACCACTCCAGTATTCTTGCCACCAGAACCCCATGAACAGTATAAAAAGGCAAAAAGATATGACACCAAAAGATGAGCTCCCCAGGATGGAAGGTGTCCAATGTGTTACTGGGGAAGAGCAGAGGGCAATGTTAATAGCTCCAGAATGAATGAATCAGCTGGGCCAAGGCAGAAACAACATTCAGTTGTGGATGTGTCTGGTGGTGAAAGTAAAATCCCATGCTCTAAAGAACAATATTTCATAGGAACCTGGAATGTTAGGTCCATAAATCAAAGTAAGTAGGTCGTGGTCAAGCAGGAGATGACAAGTGTAAACATCAACATTTTAGGAATCAGTGAACTAAAACGGATGAGAATGCTTGAATTTAACTCAGATGACCATTATGTCTACTACTGTGGGCAAGAATCCCTTAGAAGAAATGAGTAGCCCTCATAATCAAGTTCAAAATGCAGTGCTTGGGTGCAACCTCAAAAACGACAGAATGGATCTCAATAATATGAAAGGTACAATTCAGGAAGGATGGGCATGATAAAGGATAGAAACAGCAAAGACCTAACAGAAGCAAAAAAGTTTAAGACATGGCAAGAAAACACAGAAGAACTGTACAAGAAAAGGTCTTGATGACCTGAAAATCATAATGGTGTGATCACTCACCTAGAGCCAGACTTCCTGGAATGTGAAGTCAAATGGGCCTTAGGAAGCATTACTACCAACAAAACTGGTGGAGGTGATGGAATTCCAGCTGAACTACTTAAATCTTAAAAGATGATGCTGTTAAAGTGCTGCACTCAATATGTCAACAAATTTGGAAAACCCAGCAGTGGCCATAGGACTGGAAAAGGCCAGTTTTCATCCCAATTCCAAAGAAGAGCAGTACAAAAGACTATTCAAACTACCGGGCGCTTGTGCTCACTTCCCAAGCTAGTAAGGTTATGTTCAAAATCCTTCAAGCTTGGCTTCAGCAGCACTTGAATTGAGAACTTGCAGATGTACAAGCTGGGTTTAGAAAAGGCAGAGGAATCAGAAATCAAATCATCAATATTTGTTAGATCATAGAGAAAGCAAGGGAATTCCAGAAAAGCATCTACTGTTTCATTGACTACACAAAAGCCTTTGACTGTGTGGTTCACAACAAACTGTGGAAAATTTTTAGAGATGGGAATACCAGACCATCTTACCTGTCTCCTGAGAAACCTGTATGCTGGTCAAGAAGCAACAGTTATAACCTTACATGGAACTACTGACTGGTTCCAAATTGGAAAAGGAGTACAACAAGGTGGTATATTGTCACTTTGCTTATTTAATTTATATGCTAAATGCCGGGTTGGATGAGTTACAAGCTGGAATTAAGATTGATGGGAGAATATCAACAACCTCAGATATGCAGATAAAACCACTCTACTGGCACAAAGCGAAGAACTAAAGAGCCTCTTGATGAGGGTAAAAGAGGAGAGTGAAAAAGCTGCCTTAAACTCAGCATTCAAAAAACTAAGATCCTACATCCAGTCCCATCACTTTATGGCATTTGCCATATGAGGGGAAAAAGTGGAAGCAGTGACAGATTTTCTCTTCCTGGAGAGATCCCAGAATCATTGCAGCCATGAAATTAGAAGTTGTTTGCTTCTTGAAAGGAAAGCTATGACAAACCTAGACAGTGTATTAAAATGCTGAGGCATTACATTTCCAGCAAAGTTCCATCTAGTCAAAGCTGTGGTTTTTCCAGTAGTCATGTATAGATGTGAGAGTTGGACCATAAAGAAGGCTGAGTGCTGAAGAATTGATGCTTTTGAATTGTGCTGCTAGAGAAGACTCTTGAGAGTCCCTTGGACAGCAAGGAGGTCAAACCAGTCGATTCTAGAGGAAATCAATTCTGAATATTCATTGAAAGGATTGATGCTGAAGCTGAATCTCCAATATTTTGGCCACGAAATGTGAATAGCCCACTCATTGGAAAAGACACTCATGCTGGGAAAGATTGAAGGCAAATGGAGAAGAGGGCAGCAGAGGATGAGATGGTTGGATAGCATCACCGATTCAATGGACATGAACTTGGGCAAACTCCAGGAGACAGTGAGGGACTGGGAGGCCCGCCATGATGCAGTCCAAGAGGTTGCAAAGAGTCAAACATGACTTAGCAACTGAACAACAACAACAACATGGTAATTCTACTTTAAATTATTTGGCTGCTTTTAAGGCTTATTAGTAGTGTGTCATGTGCGATCTTTCATTGCTGTGCACACACTCTAGTTGCGGTGCTTGAACTTAGTTGCTCTGCAGCATGTGGGATCTTAGTTCCCTGATCAGGGATCAAACCTGGGTCCTTCGCATTGCAAGGTGAATTCCTAACCCTGGACCTGCACAAGGGTTCCAGTTTTTCCACATCTTCACTCTTGTTATTTTCCACTTTTGATAGTCATCGTAATAAGTGTGAATTTGCAGGAACATCTTTATACATATATCTAGTTAAATACACATATCTAGTTAAATAGATAGGAAACACCTATAAATTAAGGTGCAATTTGTAATTTTTTAAGGCTCTAGATATATACTGCCTGAGCATTTTTTCGAACATAACTTTATTAAGTCTTCAGCTGTATATTTAATACACCATCTTCTTATTGGGCTAGCTGATCACTGTATTGTGAATTTTTGTGAAATACAAAAATGTTTTAATACCACTTCACACTCATTGAATATTAAATAGGTAGCTGAAGACCTTCACCTCCAAACCCCTGCATGGATCCCAGAGTAAAAATTTAAAAAAAAAAATTTGAGGGGGCTTGAATGCAGAAAGTCTACTTTCCTTTTGATTTATCCTTTATTTTTGGCCATGCTGCTCAGCTTGTGGAATCTTCCCTATCCGGAGTTGAACCCAGGCCCTCGGCAGTGAGAACACAGGACCCTAACCACCTGGTGAGCGTGTGCTCAGTTGCTTCAGTTGTGTCTGACTCTTTGCGATCCCGTAGCGTTGTAGCCCGCCAGGCTCCTCTGTCCATGGGATTTTCCAGGCAAGAATACTGGAGCATGTTGCCATGCCCTCCTTCAGGGGATCTTCCCAACACAGGGACTGAATCCGTGTCTCCTGTGTCTCTTGCACTGCAGGTGGATTCTTTACTGTTGAGCCACACCAGGGAAGCTCCCCTAACCACTGGACCACCAGGGAATTTCCCAGAGTGTCTACATTCATAAGTAGCATCCAGAAAGGGAGTAAGAACACACAGTAGAGCTGTGGTTTGATAGACCCGGGGAGATGGGCCTTAGAGAACATCACAGGGCACCCCAGCTTGGCACGGGAGTGGCACGTTGTTGTTCAGTCCCTCAGTCATGTCCAACTCTCTGCAACCCCATGGGCAACCCAAGAGTTTCTCAGAACAACAGAATAATTCTGTGTACCCAAGAGCCTGGGACAGCCCCCCAGAACTGGCCACTGGCAGCCTGTTACACAAAGGGGTAGACAATTCCAATGGAGAAGAGAGGGCCCACGAAGGAAGAGAGAAATCTGAGATCCAAAAGCAGTGATGGGCGTGGACCATCTCACAGAGGATGATCGCTAGCAGGATAAAACAGCTCCCACTGTTTTTTTGGTCCTTAGATCACATGACTCCAGATTAAAATTTCAAGGGCAGAAAGTCATACTGGCTAACTTGGGTCATGTGTCCAAGTTTGGTCAGAGGGGGACAAGGCAATACATATGACTATTCATCAAGACTATGTCAAATAGGAAACCAGTAGTTATGTACGAAAGTAATATCAGATGATAATACCAAAAGATGAGGTCAGAGATATCTGACAAGCAAAAACTACAGATGTCTACCACAAGTGAAGTCACCAAGTAGATTTACCCTTCAAAGATATAATAAACTTTGGAAAATGGAAACTTTATTAAGGCATAGTTTGTATACAATAGAAGTGAAATATCTTAAGTTGATGACTTTTGACAAATGTACACAGGTATGTAACCACCCTCCCAAAAAGTGTACATTTTCATCTCCCCAGAAGTTCCCTGATGCCCCATTTGCAGTCAATCTCTCCAACTGCTCCACTCCTGGAAACCAGTGATATAATCTTCTAGTACTATTGATTAGTTCTGTTTTGGAATTTCTTATAAATTAAATAATTAATATTAAAATTTTTTCATTTTATTTCTTACTAGCTTAACTATAAGATTTTTTAATTACTTTTTTAGTGTTTCCTCTAAGGCTAATAATATTATTTTTTTTAATATTTATTTATATATTTGGGGGTGCCAAGTCTTAGTTGTAGCATGCAGGATCTTTTAGCTGTGGCATGTGGGATCTAGTTCCTTGACCAAGGATTGAACCTGGGGCCTCTGCATTGGGAGTGCAGAGTCTTAGCCCCTGGACCACCAAGGAAGTGCCTAATCATATATAGTCTTAACATCAATCTATTTAGCATCAGTACTATAGTTCTCCACACTTTCCATTTTGAACTTTCTGTTCAGTCCTTATCCCTACTTATCTGACACTTCCTACTTCACAATGAAGCAACTTTACAACAAATAAAAATTTACAAATAAATTCACCTGCTCTTTTATATTGAATCTGATTGTTGTCATATCCTTCCCTGGATATGATGACTTCTTATAGTCGTCATATAAGTCAATGACTCCTTACATTTATTTTGTTCTGTTTGTAACAGTTATTGTCTTTTAAGCAAATTACAAGAAAGAAAACAGTTTTATATTTTCCTGCTTACTTACAACTCCTGACGCTCTTTTCTGTCTTCCTGTAGATTTGACTATCTGGAAAGTATTTAATACTCTACTAATTTACATTCCTGCCAGTAGTAGCAGTGACTTTTCTGTATACAAACTGTAGCAAGTTAGGGAATAAAATGGAAAGAAAGATTATAAGAGCACAGAAAACATAAACTACCGAATAAAGATTAAGAATAAGAACAGGACTTCCGTGGTGGCACAGTGGTTAAGAATCCGCCTGCCAATGCAGGGGACTTGAGTTCCATCCCTTGTCTGGGAGGATTCCACGTGCCTCGGAGCAACCAAGTCTGTGTGCCACAACTACTAAGCCTATGCTCTTGAGCCTAGGAGCCACAGCTAAAGCCTGCAAGCCTAGAGCCTGTGCTCCACATCCGGAGAAGCCGCCGCACAGCAACCAGAGTGTAGCCCTCCACTTGCCGCAACTAGAGAAACCCAAGCAAAGCAGCACAGACCCAGCATAGCTAGTGAGTGAATTACTAAATTAACTAATTAGTTTTTAAAAAGAATATATTGTTTATTCATTGAAATGTATAACTTACATAACTATAAAGTTAATAAGAAATATGAATGGACTCTGTCAGAAAAGCCACACAACAATAAAGATGCAAAGTTCAGTTCAGTTCAGTTCAGTCACTCAGTCGTGTCCGCCTGTTTGCGACCCCATGAACCTCAGCACGCCAGGCCTCCTTGTCCATCACCAACTCCCAGAGGCCACCCAAACCCATGTCCATTGAGTTGGTGATGCCATCCAGCCATCTCATCCTCTGTTGTCCCCTTCTCTGCCTGCCCTCAATCTTTCCCAGCATCAGGGTCTTTTCAAATGAGTCAGCTCTTTGCATCAGTTGGCCAAAGTATTGGAGTTTCAGCTTTAACATGAATCCTTCCAATGAACACCCAGGACTGATCTTTTTTAGGATGGACTGGTTGGATCTCCTTGCAGTCCAAGGGACTCTCAAGAGTCTTCTCCAACACCACAGTTCAAAAGCATCAATTCTTCGACACTCAGCTTCCTTTATAGTCCAACTCTCACATCCATAGATGACCACTGGAAAAACCATAGCCTTGACTAGATGGACTTTTGTTGGCAAAGTAACGTCTCTGCTTTTTAATATGCTGTCTAGGTTGGTCATAACTTTCCTTCCAAGGAGCAAGCGTCTTTTAATTTCATGGCTGCAGTCACCATCTGCAGTGATTTTGAAGCCCCCTAAAAATAAAGTCTGACACTGTTTCCCCATCTATTTGCCATGAAGTGATGGGACCGGATGCCATGATCTTAGTTTTCTCAATGTTGAGCTTTAAGCCAACTTTTTCACTCTCCTCTTCCACTTTAATCAAGAGGCTTTTTAGTTCCTCTTCACTTTCTGCCATAAGGGTGGTGTCATCTGCATACCTGAGGTTATTGATATTTCTCCCGGCAATCCTGATTCCAGCTTCTGCTTCCTCCAGTCCAGTGTTTCTCATGATGTCCTCTGCATATAAGTTAAATAAGCAGGGTGACAATATACAGGCTTGATGTACTCCTTTTCCTATTTGGAACCAGTCTGTTGTTCCATGTCCAGTTCTAGCTGTTGCTTCTTGACCTGCATACAGGTTTCTCAAGAGGCAGGTCAGATGGTCTGGTATTCCCATCTCTTTCAGAATTTTCCATAGTTTATTGTGATCCACACAGTCAAAGGCTTTGGCATAGTCAATAAAACAGAAGTCGATGTTTTTCTGGAACATTAAATTAAATTTAGCCTCTCAATTATAGGAGCCCATGCATTTCCTTATCATTTTAGTCATAAAAGCCATCCTTTGGTTAGCGCATGCTTTGAAATGAACATCTCCCTTTATTTTCAAGGTTTCTTAGTCATGTCGTTTGAGGTGCCTCCTTAGGTGGCTTTTTTCCTTTTCTCAACCTGTCTTTGCCTCTGGAAGAATTTATTATGTTTATTTTTATAGTGATTAGTTACATATTTGTTTCTTAATCTAACTGTTTTGGCTCACTCATTCTATGTATTTTGTTTTATTCTTTAGTAATTTTGAAGTCCTATTTCAGAGGTTACAAATGATATAGCTTTATATTCAACCTACAGATATGGTTGGGATATTTGTCTTATAGGGTATTTAACTTTTTTTGAATCAACATTGAAAAATCTGGAATGTTTATACAGAAATTGAAATATTTTTCTAGCCACACTTGAAAAATCAAGTCTATAACATGGGGTCCCTAGCCTTATGTGGCAACCATCATCTGGAACTGAATGGTGGCTGGACCCCCTAGAGGAGGTGTGTACCCTCTGGTCCTCTAGAGTCCTTATTTTGTGTTCTTTTTCCAAACTAGTGAGCGAATTGCATTTTATATTTATAATCTTTGCTTTTACTATTGTTTTCTTGTGGTAGAATATGCTCCTGTTTGCATGGTGCTGTCAGTTTTGTTGAAGACCTAAGGACTGTTGCTGTGGACTGAATTGTTTCCCCATCCCCAAAATTCATCTGATGGAGTCTTAACCCCCCTGAAGTGATGATATTTGGAGATGATGCCTTTGGGAGATAATCAGGTTTAGATGAAGTCATGAGATTGGGGCTCTCTTGATGGGGTTAGTGTCCTTATAAGAAGAGACAGAAGAAAAGAAGAGACAGCATGGGGGCTTCACTGGTGGTCCAGTGGTTAAGACTACATGCTCCTAATGCAGGGGGCCTGGGTTCAATCCCTGGTCCGGGAACTAGGTCCCACACACCACAACTAAAGATCCTGCATGCCACAACAAAGACTTGGCACAACCAAATAAAATGATTTTTTAAAAAAGAAGAGATTCCCCAGAGCCCTCCCACCTGACTGCAGCCCCTGCCCTCTTCACAGTATGAGGATATATCAAGAAGACAGCTGTCTACAAGCCAGGAAGAGTGCTCTCACAGAACCCATAATGCTGGCATCCTGATCTCAGACTTCCAGGCGCTAGAACCATGAGGAAATACATTTCTGTTGTTTAAGCCAACCAGTCTATGGCATTTTGTCATGTCAGCCCAAGCTAACTATAATATACTATTTTTCAAACAAAAAGAAGTAAGAATGTCTACTTCTACATTACCTCTCTGGCCCCTGTTGACATTTGGGTTTGCAATTTCTGTTTAAATCCTTTTCTGTTTTACTTGTGGTGGCCCACAATCTGTTCAGAATTATGATATGATCCAATATTTTTATGACCATCAAGATCTGTTATCTATAATTTTGCTGCCCTACCCAGGATAGTTGGAACAATATTTCATTCCCCCCTACCTTATGCTTCCAATTTTATTGTGATTTAGTTCAAGATTGTTATTACTTTTTCTTATTTTGTCTCTTCAGTTTTAAAATCTCTTCTGAAGAATTGCATTAAATTTCCAAATCACTTTATCAATGATGATTTATACTTAACTGTCAGCTTCATTGGTTTTTTTTGGCTTATCATGGTTTCTAATAAATCATGCTTCCCTTTTACGATGTTTTTATTGTGATTTGTGTTTTATTTTGCTGCAATCCTTCCTCAAGGAAGAAAGAAATCTCCATTGATAGATGGTCTGCACTCCCTCAGAACTCGTGTTAGTCACTCTTTCCGCCAAGGAAGGCCTCCCGCTCCAAAGCTACATCATCCTGTTGCAGGCTTTACCCTGGGAGGAGAGCCCGGGGCCTGGAACAGGCCTGCAAGTGAACACCTTCCCAGAGCAAGAAAGCAAGGGAAGTGCTGGAGTCTTGAGGAATTTCACTCATGTGATTTGACTGAGTCTTTTTTGGAAAAATTTTGTCTTTCTCTGTTTGTTGTAGTTGACAAAAATTAGTCGAATTTCAGCCGGTTAATCTGACTGCCAGAGTAAATTGCCATGTCAGAGGGAGCCAGGTAGAGCAGTCTAGAATCATGATCTTCCCTTGCAATAGCTAATGCTGGACTTCCCTGGTGGTCCAGTGGTTAAAAATCCACTGCCAATGCAGGAGGCATGGGTTTGATCCCTGGTCCTGGAAGATCCCACACATGTGGGGCAACCAAGCCCATGTACCACAACTCCTGAGCCTGCATGCCACGGCTGCTGGATGAAGCTCGAGGGGCTCCGTCACAAGAGAAGCCACCACAATGAGAGGCCGTGCACCACAGCCAGAGAAAGCCCCTGCGCAACAACGAAGACCCAGAGCAGCCCCAAACAAATGAATTGAAACAAAACGAAAAACAGCTAATGCTGCTCCATTGTCACTTTGCATCTACCACTGAAGATGTGAAAGCATGGAAAGTTATGAGTTTCTTTTATCTTTGGAATACAGAAAAGTCACCTAGATTCACTTGGCATCATCTTTGATTCCTTTCTCACACCCCACACCCTACCCACCAAGAAATCGCATTGGTCCTACCTATAAAACACACGTAGAACCTGATCACCTTTCACCATGTCTATTGCAACCACCTCAGTCTAAGCCACTATTGTCTCTCATCTGGATGCTGAGATAGTCTCCTAAAACAATCGTACTGCATTCACTCAGAGTAAAAACAGAATTCCTCACATTGGCCACAGTGACTCCATACGCTCCAAAGCTCCCTCCAGCCCGTCTCACCTCCAACCTGATCTCCTACTGTTTTCTTCCTCATTCTATTCTAGCCAGAGTGGTCACCTTGCTCTACTGTTCTGTCTGCCTGGAACACTCTTCCCACAAATAATTTCATTATTAACTCTGTCACCTTCTTTAAGTCTTCTCTCAAATGATGTCTTTCAAATGAGACTTTCCCTTATCACCCTAAATAATGCTGTAAGTAGCCCTCCAACCCATTTGCTTCTGATCCTCTCCATTATCTGCTTTATTTTCTTCCTGTAGCACTTACCATCTTCCAACTTACTAGTAGTTATTATGCTGATTACCTCTCCTCCTGCTGGAATGTAAGTTCGACAAGTGTAGCGATTTTCCCTGTTTTGTTCACAGTTTTATCTCCAATGACTAGAAGAGTACTCAACACACACAATTAGGTGCTTGATGAATATTTGTTGAATATAATGAGTCAAATAAATTTTTTAAAAAATTCATTATTTGTTTTAATCTTTGGCTGTAATGAGTGGCATGTGGATCTTATTTCCCAGATCAGGGATCAAACCCACGCCCTCTGTGTTGAAAGTGTGAAGTCTTAACCACTGGACTTCCAGGAAAGTATCTATACATTTTTAGATTAAAAATGTTTTCATGGAACTCTGCTCAGTGTTATATGGCAGCCTGGAGGGGAGGGGAGTTTGGAGAAGAATGAATACATATATATGTATGTCTGAATCCCTTCACTGTTTACCTGAAACATTGTCAATCAGCTAGCCCCCAGTACAAAATTAAAAGTTTAAAAAATAAATTAATAAAATAAAAATTTTATCATGTGATTTTTCAAAAAAAAAGGAAAACAAAAACGTAATAAATTGCCATTTATACATTATCCAAAAAGGAAAACAAAAACGTAATAAATTGCCATTTATACATTATCCAGCTACAATTATTATTGACATTTTGCAATATTGTTGAGTACCCTATATTTAGATGTGGCTTATCTTTCAGTAATCTAAAATAAAGATGATATCGGCTAACATTTTTTTCCCAAAGTAATCTGTAGGAAAGCCTTCTTTTTCATTCTAAAATGAGATAATCCTAAACTTTAAAAAACTGCTTATATAAGAGATTGCCTCTTCTAATTCATGTTGATGTTTGGCAGAAACCAACACAATACTGAAAGCAATTATCTTTCAATTAAAAATAAATGCATTTATTTTTTAAAAAAATGCCTCTTTCCAAACCCATCATGTGACTCAGCTCCAATGGGAATTACTTGAAGAAGAAGGTATAAAAGGAGTTCCTCTCTAGTTTCTGGACACAAGCTAGAATTTTTCCTTTTTACAACTCTTGAATCATTTTATCAAGAAATTGAAGACATAGGAAGTAGAATGTGTGTGATTTATTGACTATCTTAGCCAATTCAACATCTGCTTTGTATTAATTTTCTTTCTAAACAGTATTTAAAATATTCCTGTCTTCTAGTTAAAAAGATAGCTTGAAGAACTGTGGTGTTTTTTTATTTTTTTCGTCAAAATGTTCCCTCTTGCCAAGAGTCCATTACAGCAACAGTAAACTTTTAAAATATATATATATTTATTTGGCTGCCTCTGGTCTTAGTTGCAACAGATGGGATCTAGTTCCCTGACCAGGATCTAGTTCCCTGAGCAGGGATTGAACCCACATCCCCTGCACATTCTCAACTACTGGACCATCACCAGGAAAGTCCCTAACCTTTTTTTTTAAGAGGCATATACTGATAAGAATAAAGAAAACAAGAATGGAGGCAACAGTAACAATATTTTGGCAAGTGGAATGTAATGCTTTCTTAGTAGACCTAAGAAAGCACAATCTTCAACCAGCAATGGAGAAAATAGAGAATTGATCTGATTTGTGTCAGAGAACTCATAGAAGACTCAGGAATTGTTGGCATCAGGTACCTCTGGAATTGGGGGAAAAGGAGTGGATAAAAACAGGAAGATTGACGGAAAATCTGACTAGAAAATGTTAGGCTCCTAGGTGCTCACTTCCACACATGCTGACAAACAGCTCTGCTCCTTCTTAGAAGCAGAGAATGGAATCTTATTCTTTCCAGAGGATAAAACACAGGGTGTCTGGTCTAGGGGATACCAGGTTCAGTTGAAGGTAGGAGTTTCATGCTAAAAACAGGTTCGGTGAGTGAAAAACATTTTATTATAAATGTTCAGATGCTTCCTACTACCTACTAGCTTACTTCTAGGTTCCCAGAATGCTGATAGCCAGGTCTGTACCCTTCATGCAGGAGAAGGGACTTCTCTAGGGAGTCTGATCAGCCCAAAAGAACTACAGAGAGTGACATCAAGGGAGTTCCCTGGTGGTCCAGTGGCTAAGACTCCACATTCTCAATGCAGGGGACCTGGATTTGATCCCTGGTCAGGGAACTAGATCCCACATGCTGCAACTAAGAGTCTGTATGCTGCCACTAAAGAATCTGTGTGCTGCAACTGAGACTTGGCTCAGCCAAATAAATACATATTTTTTAAAAAGAAAGTGACATCAAGGGTTCCTCAGCAAAAGTCAGTAAAGGCCCACAATGAACAAGTCCCACCTGCAGACAGAGCCTGGTGGCACCTCAATTAAATATGAGCATGCAGCCATGCATCAAACATAAAACACAGTAACCAGAGCAAACAGAAAAAGCAACTTGGAGGAAACCCATATATTGAGGGAGGAGAAAACATGCACAAACCATGTCTCGTATATTCAGATATACTTTATCTGTAAAACAAGAATAAGATGCAATTTTAAAAGAGACTTAAGATTCTAAACTTTCAGCATATTAAAAAGCAGAGACATCACTTTGCTGAAAAAGGTCCGTGTAGTCAAAGCTATGGTTTTTCCAGTAGTCATGTATGGATGTGAGAGTTGGACCATAAAGAAGACTGAGCACTGAAGAATTAATGCTTTTGAAAAATGTGGTGTTGGATAAAACTCTTGAGAGTCCCTTGGACTGCAAGGAGATCAAACCAGTTAATCCTAAAGGAAATCAACACTGATTATTCATTAGAAGGACTCATACTGATGCTGAAGCTCCAATACTCTGGCCACCTAGTAAAGCTGACTCACTGGGAAAGACCCTGATGCTGGGAGAGATTGAAGGCAAAAGGAGAAGGGGGTGGCAGAGGATGGCTGGATAACATCACTGACTCAATAAACATGAATTTGATCAAACTCTGGGAGATAATGAAAGACAGGGAAGCCTGCTGTGTTGCAATCCATGGGGTCACAAAGAGTTGAACACAACTTGGTTACAGAACAACAACAAGCAACTTGAAAATGAAACAGATGATCCCAGAAGTTAAAATCTCAATAGTAGTTTTGGAAGTGAAAATTGAGGAACTCTCCCAGGAAGCTGAAAAAACCTGATAGGAAATGGAAAAGGAAAAAATAGGGAGAGAAGAATGACATTTTCAAATATTAGCAAGTAGAAAAAAGAAAAGAAAATATAGAGAAAAATAGAGGGGAGAAAATAATTCAGATAGAATTTAGGATTATTTTTCCAAACCACAGGACATGAGTTTCTAGACAAAAAGTGCCTACCAACTGCCTAGAAAAAAATAAATGAAAATGAACATCCACCAAAGCTCATCACTGTGATATTTTAGAACATCAAGGACAAAGAATAAATCTTTCCAGGAAGATTTTGAAAAACAATCAAAGTGACATCAAACCTATCAACAGCAATACCATTGTGAGTATTTTTATTAGTTTATGGTGTCAGAAAATTCCTGTGAGGGAAAATTATTTCCAACATAGAATTCCCTACTCAGCCAAATAATCAATTAAGTGTAAAAGTAAAGTAAAAATATTTTCAGACATAGAACATCTCAAAAAATATTGCTCCCCACTTACCTGTCCTCATAAAACAGCTAAAGAGTGCTCTTCACCAAAAGGAAGGAATAAAGCAAGAAAGAGAAAAGAATAGGAAACAATTAAAAAATTGGGGGACCAACCAAAATAGAGCTAAAGTAAAGCCGTAGTATGATAGTAACAGTAAAGGCAGAAATCAACAGGACAGTGGCAAAGCCCTAGAGAGGAACCGGCAGAGACTAGAGCCCATCAGAAGACTCTGGAAAAGAGACTTCCTTGTGGTTCAGTGGCCAGGACTCTGAGCTCCCAACACAAGGGGTCCAGGTTCTATCTTCTCAGTCAGGAAACTAAATCCTGCATACCACTAGATTCCAGACACTGCAACTAAAACAATCCTGCATGCAGCAACTAAGAACCAATGCAGTCAAATAAATAAATATTAAAAAAAAAAACTTTCACTCTAGAAAAGATGTCCAAAATAAGATTAAATTGGAAGAATATTATTGCTGCAATACTATTGTTTTTAAATGTTTCAAGAGCAGATTTACATAACCAGAGGAAGTTCAGGATTTAATTAATAAATAAGTAGAAAGTTAAATAAACTAAAATCAATAGTATAACCCCACAAAAGGCAAAACATGTAAGAAAAAGGAGGAATCACCAGGAAAGAACAGCATTTACATGTTGATCTATTGAAATTATAAACTAAATATATGGGAAGGATAAGAAAATGGGAAGGGTGCCTATGTGACATGGTAGAGATGGTAGAAGAGTTAAATCCTGGAACTTACCTGGTGGTCCAGTGGCTAAGACACCGCACTCCCGATGCTGGGGGGCTGGGTTCGATCCCTGGTCGGGGAAGTAGATCCCACATGCTGCAACTAAAGATCCTGCATGCCACAAACGAGACCTGGTACAGCCACATATGTAACTTTAAAGAATATTTGCTAATTTAAAAGAAGAGTTAAATCCTCATCTTCCATGAAAGGAGGACAATAGATAATGCCTGAATTTGAAAGTAAGAAGCATCCGTTATTTTAGAGATGAGGTGAATTCCAAAAAGAAAATCATTTGAGCAGGTGAAAACTGGTGGCCAACTGGGAAAGCATTTCATAAAAGAGTAGACGGATAACAAGGGCATCAAATTTCCCAACAGGGACACTGTTGTTGGCAAATTCTTGATTAGTGTATAGACTCGGTGAATGACCTTGAGGGAAAAAATAATTTCCAATCTTAAACAACCTGAGAATAGAAAACTGAAAGGAGGATCGCTGTTTTACATAATAAAACTATAATAGAACTATTTGACTCTTAAGCGAATGCATCATTTTGAAAAAACTAATTGCAAAATATTTTACACAATTCTATTAGGGGTACTAAGTTAAAAAGTAACTCATACGGCTGAATTAGTCGGTTCATTATTAGTCTTATACGGAAATGAAAAGCAAATTTTTCTCCTTGATAAGGTAACTAACAAATGATTAAGTTAAAACATGAAAATGTTAGACTTCCCTGGTGGTCCAGTGGCGAAGAATCTGCCTGCCAATGCAGGGAATAGGGGTTTGATCCCTGGTCAGGGGAAACCCCAAACGCGGAGGGGCAGTTAAACGTGTGAACCACAACGACCGAGCCGCTGCGTCACCACTACTGAGCCTGCATACCTGGAGCCTGTGCTCTGTGACAAGGGAAAGCCCAAGCTCTGCAAGGAAAAGTAGTTCCTGCTCACTGCAACTAGAGAAAGCCTGCATGCAGCAACAAAGACCCAGCTCAATCAAAAATAAATAAAGTAATTTAAAAAATAAAATGTTTACTGCTGAATGATTTCAGTGAACTTATTTGACCCAGTTAAAGAAAAGAACATAATATTCACGAAGTAGTAACTGAAAAACCTTCAAAAGAGCTGTTGTGTAGTTCTACATTAACTTAGCTTTTCTTTTTTAACTTGCCTTCATTACAAGAAAAAACATCTGTCAAGCCTGAGAAAAAGGAATGAACTCTGGTCTTCAGGCAATCTCCGCCTGGAAGTGAATCTACTGTCATCATCACCTATTAACAATTTAGTTTATCTCTCAGCGTACTCCTGGCGTTAAAGAACACAGAAATAGGGACTTCCCTGGTGGTCCAGTGGTTTAAACTCCACACTTCTAATGCAGGAAGTGAGAAGTGTGGAGTCTTAAGATCCCATATGCCTGCCACACAGTGAAGCCACCCAAAATAGTAAGCATTGAACAGGAGAGAAGAATGATCTGAATCAGCACTGTCCAATAGAAGCATAATACCATCCACATATGTTAATATGGAATTTTCCAGTAACAAGTAAAAAGAAACAAACCAACAGGGACGTACAGTATAACCCAGGGAACTACACTCAATATCTTTTAATAATCTATAAGGGAAAAAAATCTAAAAAAGATTTTATATTTTAGTATTTTGCTGTATACCTGGAATTAACACATTATAAAGCAAATGTATTTCAAGAAAAAAATTTAAAAAATAAAAAGAAATGGGTGAAATTATTTTTAATATATTTTCTTTAACCCAATACTTATATAAATATCATTTCAACATGGAATCAATTAAAAAATTACTAAGGAGATATTTTAGATTCTTTAGTTTTCTACATCTTTAAAAGCCAGTGTGTATTTCACACTTACAGCATATCTCAGTTTGAACTAGACACATTTGAAATGCTTAATAGTCACATGTGGCTAGTGGCTCTCATATTAGACTAAGAAGGTTTAAATCAGTGGTTTTCAAAGTGTGGTCCCTGGACCAGCGGTATCACCATCACCCTAAAACTTGTTAGAAATAAGAATCCTCAGTCCTTGCCCCAGATCTACAGAATGGGGGCTTCCCTTGTAGCTCACTGGTAGAGAATCTGCCTGTCAATGCAGAAGACACAGGTTCGATCCCTGATCCCGGAGGATCCCGTTTGCCCTGGAGCAAGTAAGCCCTTCACCATAACTACTGAGCCTGTGCTCTGGGAGCCGCAACTACTGAAGCCCTCACACCCTAGAGCCAGTGCGATGCAACAAGAGAAGCCTCTGCAATGAGAAACCCTGGCATCTCACACAACTAGAGAGGAGCCCCCTGCTCACTGCAACTAGAGAAAAGCCTGAGCAGCAATGAAGACCCAGCACAGCTAAAAATAAAAATAAATAAATAAAAATTTTAAAAGAAATAAATGTATAATAGGCTCCAGTTTCATCCACCTCATTAGAACTGATTCAAATGTGTTCTTTTTAATAGCTGAGTAATATTCCATTGTGTATATGTACCACAGCTTTCTTATCCATTTGTCTGCTGATGGACATCTAGGTTGCTTCCATGTCCTGGCTATTGTAAACAGTGCGGTGATGAACATTGGGGTACACGTGTCTCTTTCAGTTCTGGTTTCCTCCAGCAGTGGGATTGCTGGGTCATATGGCAGGTCTAGTTCCAGCTTTTTAAGGAATCTCCGTTCTCTATAGTGGCTGTACTAGTTTGCATTCCCACCAACAGTATAAGAGGGTTCCCTTTTCTCCGCACCCTCTCCAGCATTTATTATTTGTAGATTTTTGGATGGCAGCCATTCTGACCGGCGTGAGATGATACCTCATTGTGGTTTTGATTTGCATTTCTCTGATAATGAGTGATGTTGAGCATCTTTTCATGTGTTAGCCATCTGTATGTCTTCCTTGGAGAAACGTCTGTTTAGTTCTTTGGCCCATTTTTTGATTGGATTGTTTATTTTTCTGGTACTGAGCTGCACGAGCTGTTTGTATATTCTTGACATTAATTCTTTGTCAGTTGCTTCTTTTGCTATTATTTTCTCCCACTCTGAAGGCTGTCTTTTCACCTTGCTTATAGTTTCCTTCATTGTCCCAAAGCTTTTAAGTTTAATTAGGCCCTATTTGTTTATTTTTGCTTTTATTTCCATTATTCTGGGAGGTGGGTCATAGAGTATCTTGTGATTTATGTCAGAGAGTGTTTTGCCTATGTTTTCTTATAGGAATTTTATAGTTACTGGTCTTACATTTAGATCTTTAATCCATTTTGAGTTTATTTTTGTGTATGGTGTTAGAAAGTGTTCTAGTTTCACTCTTTTACAGGTGAGTGAAACTGGAGCCTATTATACAGAGTGAAGTAAGTCAGAAAGAAAAATACCAATATAGTATATTAACACATATATATGGAATTTAGAAAGATGGTAACGATGATCCTATATGCGAGACAGCAAAAGAGACACAGATATAAAGAGACTTTTGGACTCTATGGGAGAAGGCAAGGGTGGGATGATTTGAAAGAATAGCATTGAAACATGTGTATTACCGTATGTGAAACAGATCACTAGTCCAAGTTTGATGCATAAAACAGGGCACTCAAAGCCGGTGCGCTGGGACAACCCAGAGGGATGGGATGGGAGGGAAGTGGGAGTGGGGTTCGGGATGGGGGACATGTGTGCACCTGTGTCTGATTCGTGTCAGTGTATGGCAAAAACCACCACAATATTGTAAAGTAATTAGCCTCCAATTAAAATAAATTAATTAAAAATAAAAATAACAAGATTTAGCAACAAATGCATAAACATATAATTTTTCTAAAATAGTCATCACAGTTGATAAACTCTGGGTACACATTTAGTTTATTGACATATTTTGCATTCATTGTATGTTCATTTTGGTGTTAAATATGCTCAGTGAAGTTCTTGAGAAGTGAATAATTAAATCAATAAACAGATATACTCCTATTTATAGAACTAAATAATAAATTAAACTGTGAAATGCTTTCCCTATTTTCACAAACCAGGTTCTTATTGAAATGCTTATTCAATGATTTATGTGCTGAGTTAAATACCACACTTGTCTACTTCATTTTGTCATTAGTTCTTTCAAAATATAGCCTAACCAGAGAGTCATGGATATTTGTTCATTTGCCAAAAATCTTATCCTATAATAAATACTACTTATTTTGGCCAAAAAAAAAAGAAAGAAATATTGATGGTGTGGGCCCACAATCTGTTTTAACAAACCTTTCAGATGATTCTGAAATATGCTAAATTTGAGAGCTAGCAGTCTAAATCATGGGGAGCTGATAGGAGAATTTTTTTCCTTAACTCTGTTAAACACATAATATGTTCAACGTGGGTCAAAATTTTTAAAATACAAAAGCGTACAACAGGGAGAAGCCTCCTTTCTTGCTCTGGCCCAAACCACCCATTTCCCTGCCCCAGGAGTAATCAAGATGGTCTGTTTACAAATAGCCTCCAAAATGACCTTCAAGGATCCCTGCCTGCTAGTAGTTATTCCTCTGATATTGTGATATAAGTCTATATTTTGGTTTTCATCCCTAGCCCTTTGGTCAGAGCGTTTTGTTTCTTTTTTTTTTTTTGGAAGTTGTTTTTCACTGCCAAGTCACTTTCTGCTGTACAGCAAAGTGAATCAGCTCTACATATACATACATTCCCCCCCCCCTTTTTTTTGGCTTTCCTTCCTGTACATGTCACCATAGAACACCAAGTAGAATTCCCTTTGCTATCTTGCAGGTTCTCACTACTTTATACATACTAGTATATATACATCAACCCCAATCTCCCAGCCATGCCACCCACCCCCCTTCCCCTTTGGTATCCATATGTTTGTTCTCTATGTCTGTGTCTTTATTTCTGCTTTACAAAGAAGATCATCTTTATCATTTTTCTAGATTCCACATCTATGCATTAATATACAATATTTGTTTTCATCTTTCTGACTTACTTCACTCTGTGTGACAGTCTCTATGTTTCTGCAAATGACACAGTTCTGTTCCTTTTTTATGGTTGAGTAATATTCCATGTATATATGTACCGCATCTTCTTTACCCATTACCCTGTTGGTGGACATTTAGGTTGCTTCCATGTCTTGGCTGTTGTAAACAGTGTTGCAATAAACATTGGGGTGCATGTATCTTTTTAAATTTTCTCAGGGTGTATGCCCAGTAGTGGGATTGCTGGGTCATGTGGTAGTTCTATTTTTAGTTTTTAAGGAACCTCCTTACTCTTCTTCATAGTGGATGTACCAATATACATTCCCACCAACAGTGTTCCGGACAGAGCTATTAAAACCTTTGTAATTTTCTAAGTGTTAAAGGTGCTACGAACATCTTTTCTTTTAAAACGTGGGTCTTTGACCCTGATTCTTGACACAGAGCTCCTCAATCCCTTGAGGCTGGGTGACAGGAGCATCTTTTGCTTTAATGAGGTAACTCTCGGTGGGTTTCAGATGGGAGCTGAAGGCTTAGTCACCTTACAGACTACGCCATCATTAGAAGCTGGAACTTTCATCCTTACCTCCTACCTGAGGAGGGGAGATGGGTTGGAGATCGAGTTACTAATCAATTATGCCTGTGTGATGAAGCCTCTATAGAGATCCCACAACTGCAGGGTTCAAGGAGCTTCTGGGTTGGTGAATACATACACATACTGGGATGGTGGCACATCCCAACTCCACGGGGGCAGAAACTCCTGCACTCCAGGACCCTTCCAGACCTTCGCCTATGTACCCCTTCCTCTACCTGTTCATCTGGATCCTTTATCATATTTGTTCATATGTGTGTGCTCAGTCACATCCGACTCTTTGAGACCCCATGGACTGTAGCCCACCAGGCTCCTCTGTCAGTGGGATTTTCCAGGCAAGAATACTGGAGCAGGTCGCCATTTACTATTCCAGGGGATCTTCCCGACCGAGGGATCGAAGCTGCATCTCCTGCACTGGTAAGTAGATGCTTTACCACTGCGCCTCCAGGGAAGCCAATCATATCCTTAATTATATAATAGCTGGTATACATTAATGAGTCTTTCCGGAGTTCTGTGAGTTATTCTAGCAAACTGTCAAATTTGAGGAAAAGGTGATGGGAACCCCAATTTATAATTCATCAGTTATGAGAAGTACAGGTGACAACCTGGGACATGCTATTGGTATGTGATGCAAGGGCAGTCTTGTGGGACCAAGCCCCGAACTCGTGGGATCTGATATCAGCTCTAGGTGGTGTCAAAACTGAACTGAATTATCGGACACCCAGCTGGCGTTGGAATGTTGGTCAATGGGGGGGACCCCACATATTTGGTGACCAGTTAGAAGGTGAGAGTACGGGAACACAGTACATTTTCCTCAACAACTCTCTTGTATAATCCTCTCTCACACTGGCTCAGGGCTGGTGACGCAGATCGGCAGACTACTGTGTTAGTGATGACACGTCTGTTCTGAGCCTAGGGTATAATAAGTCACGGCAATTGCCTGCTCTCTTGTATCAGTCGATGGAAAGGCGGGTGGAAGGGAAGCTACCATGTCGTGAAGACACTCAAGCGTTATAGAGGGGTCCACCTAGGCGGGAACTGAGGCCCTCAGACAAGAGCCTGGAAGAAACTGAGGCCTCACCTTGGGAGTGGATTCTCCAACCCCAACAAGTCTTAAAATGACTGCAGCCCTAATTGACATCTGAATTTCAATATCATGACAGATCCTAAGTCAGAACCACCTAGCAAGGCAGCTTCTGAATTCTTAACAAACACATGCTGTGAAATTACAAAGATTTTCTATTTTAAACCATCAAATTTTGGTATATCTTGCTTTGCAGTAATAAATAACTTATCTACTATGTTTAGAAAGATTTTGAAAGAGTTACTTGAGGTCAGTACAAAGAGTAAAATTGGGCCTAATGAATCTAAACTGCTGCCTTAAGAATATACTATTTACATTAGCTTTTGTATAAACAAAACCAAAAAAAACCCCACAATTATTTCTCAAAGATATTAAGAGTGTAAACATAATGAGTCTTTCTTATTACACACGCACACACAGAGTACAGACTTATGTAAAGTAAATAGGACAACTCCCCCACTTCTATTTCCTCCTTTTTCATGAAATACAGTTTATTTTGAGTATAGTCTCATTTCCCCTTCAAACCACCCAAAATCTGTTTAGAATCGTATTAGAGTATAAAATATATATACCATAATTTAAGCTGTCTTGTCCTTGGACATTTAAATTACTTCCAGTTTTTATTATTGACAATATTGCAACCAAATATTCCTTATATAGCTTTGCCTACCTGTATATTATATTTAAGATAAATTCTTAGGGACTTTCCTGGCCATCCAGTGGTTAAGACTCTGTACTTCTAATGCAGGGGGAGTGGATTCCATACCTGGTTGGGGAACTAAGATCTCATATGCCTTGTGGTGTGGCCAAAAAAAGAAAAGATAAGTTCTTAGAAATGAAATTACTGAGTGAAAAATGTGTGTTCATATAAAGACCTGATGTGCTATGTGCTCAGACTCTCAGTTGTGTTCAACTCTTTGCAATCCCATGGACTGTAGCCCACCAGGCTCCTCTGTCCATGGAATTTTCCAAGCAAGACTATTGGAGTGGATTGCCATTTTCTACTCCAGGGGATCTTCCTGACCCAGGGATCAAACTGGCGTCTCTTGTGTCTCCTGCATTGGCAGGCGGGAAAACTTGATAAATACTGCCAAATTTCCTTCAGTAAACATCATACCAATGTACACCTTCATGAACAGTGTTGCTGGGGACTTTGAATGCCCCTTTCCCCACCTCCAACTCCAATTTTAATTAATGAAGAGCATACATTAGGAAAAAAAAAAGGTCAAAAGGGAATAGAAGTACAATTGCATAAATATGGACAAGATTCCAGTGCTCCAATGCTAAGCTGTAATTTAGCTGAGGTCTGAGGCCAAAGTAAAGACTTTAATTGCCAGCCTGAATCCAGCCCTTGTGACCCACACACTCCAGCTTTCTTGCAGAGAAAGCAGTTAAAAAGTGAAATTCCCTTCCTCTTATAAAGTTCCAAAAATCTATCCTTCCCAATTTCCACTGGTCCTGATGAATTTGGTTTCCAATAGCAGGAACTAAATCTCAAACTCCTATCCCACCCCAAAAAGTGAAGCCCCTTTGAAATATCTTCAAAGTGGGAGTTATTCTGCCCAGTAACAGATGAAGGAGATATTCTATTTGATTCATTATGAAGAAACACTGGCTGAGAGGTGGTTCTGAAGGATTTTTGTGTTGAGGAAGAGAACAGAGGTCTTTATCTCAGAGCTGGTTTGTTAAATAATTGACTGAGGATTGGAAGGGCTCATCTCTGCTTTACTGTTGGTCTGTTAGTTCATTAGATAGATGGGGAAGTACAGACCTGATTCCTGTGCCAATGGTTTTATTAAGCTGTATTTCTTCAGGAAAATAACTAGCAACATAGGGTGTTGACTGTTAACATGGTTACTGATTATATTTCTAAAGTACAAATCTATGGTTTTCAGTTCAGTTCCATTTAGTCGCTCAGCTGCGTCCGACTCTTTGTGACCCCATGGACTGCAGCACACCAGGCTTCCCTGTCCATCACCAACTCCCAGAGCCCACTCAAACTCATGTCCATCACATAAGTGATGCGATCCAACCATCTAATTCTCTGTCGTTCCCTTCTCCTCCTGCCTTCAATCTTTCCCTGATTAAAAACTTCTGAAGATTCATCATTGCCCAGATAAAAAAGTTTAGCTTCCTGATTTGGCTTTTAAAGCCCTTCACGATCCAATCCAGGAGTTTCCCTGATGGCTCAGTCTGTAAAGAATCTGCCTGCAATGCAGGAGACCTGGGTTCAATTGCTAGGTCAGAAAGATCCCCAGGAGAGGGAAATGGCAACTTACTCTAGTACTCTTGCTAGGGAAATCCCATGGACAGAGGAACCTGGTGGACTAAAGTCCATGGGGTTGCAGGAGACAGATAGGACTTAGTGACTAAACCACCACACTCACAATCTAGTCCAAACCTACATTTTCATCTCTTTCATTATTCCTATCTGATCTCCTATCCAACTCCCCTATTTCTTGAAATCTGGTCTTCAACCATGCCAAAACATTGGCCACTGCCTAATCAGTCAACGCACAATGAATCACGTTCCCCATGTCTTTATTTAAAACAATTTTATTTATTCCTTAATTATTTTGGGCTGTGCTGGGTCTTAGTTGCTGTGCAGCTCTTCTCTAGTTGCGGTGAGTGGGGGCTACCCTTTGTTGCAGTGCTTGGGCTTCTCATTGTGATCCCTTCTCTTGTTGCTGAGCACAGGTTCCAGGTGAGTGAGTGGACTTAGTAGATGTGATGCACAGGGTTAGCTGCCTCGAGTGTGGGATCTTCCTGGATTAGGGATCAAACTTGTGTCTTCTGCATTGACAGGTGGATTCTTTACCACTGAGCCACCAAGGAAGCCCCTCCTCATGTTCTTCACATGGTTTATCAATATTGAGACCACCTATTTACTCTGAATTAGAATATATCCTGCCTAGGCTATCAGACAGCTCCAAGTCAAATCTGATGCCAACTCTTTGAACTCCATGAGCCTAATTGTCTTTTCCAGTTATTTGGACCAGATCTCTGTCCTTATATTTAAGACTTTACTTTATAATTTTCATTTATTTATTTACTCATTACTTTTGGCCACATCATGCAGCCTTTGAGATTTTAATTCCCTGAGTAGGGATCAAACCCACGTCTCCTCCAATGGAAGTGTGGAGTCTTAACCACTGGACCACTAGGGAAGACCCAAGATGTTACTTTTTTAAATTATAAAATCAATGGAACATAGAGAAGAAAAACAGTATTAGTTTGTTAAAAAGAAAGAACGCTGTTATTTAAAAAAAACAAGTACTTTAAAAAAAAAGTACTTAAATGTATAAATTATACAACCCTCCAGGCTTCCCTAATGCCACTCCCTTGATATAGCTGTTGTTAAGTGTAATAAATATAACTTTGATTTTTAAAATATTTTATTTGGCTGCCCTGGATCTTAGTTGTGGCATGGGGAGATCTAGTCCCCTGACTAAGGATTGAACCCCGGCCCCCTGCATAGGGAGCGCAAAGTCTTAGCCACTGGAACACTAGGGATTTTTTAATATAAGCAACTGATATTCTCATACATTACTGGTGGGAAAATAAATTGGCACAACCATTTTGGAAAACTTTGGCAGCATCTACTAAAGCAATGTACACATAGAAACACAAGCATTTACTCCTAGGTATGTAACCAACAAAAATGTAGACATACATGAGAATATATAAAAGGAACTTTCATAGAACACTATTCATAATAACTCAAAACTAGAAACAAGTTATATATCAGATAAATAAATTTTGGTATATCTAGTAAAAATATCATGTAGCAACAGAAATTAACCAGCTATCGCAACATTCAGTATGAATCTATCTCATAACAACGACCAAAGAAGCCAGACACAAAAGAGAATATGCTATGGTTACAATCATGTGAAGTTCAAAACAGGCAAGACCAATGTACAGTGATAGAAACCAGGAGGAAGTAACCTCTAGAGAAGATGCTCATGACTACAAGGGTGCATGAATGGCATCTGGGCTGTTTAATGGGTGTGACTGCTTCGCAATAATTTATTGAGCCAAACATTGATGCAGTTAAAATGTATGTTTTTTAATGGCTCCAGAGTCTTCCACTAAGTGGATGTTTACTAATTCACTAATTTTTTCTGTTAATTGGACATTTATGTTAAGCTTTAGGTTTTCATTCCTATTACAACGTGGCAATAAACGATCTTGCGCATGTACCTTTTTCCGTTTGTTTAAGGATGTCTGTAAGATACATTTCTAGTAGAACAAATGATGCTTTAAAAGGAACACATTAGGAATTCCCTGATGGTCCAGTGGTTAGGATTCATCTCTTTCCTTGGTCTGGGAGCCCCAAGACACAGCCAAAAAAAAAAAAAAAAAAGCAATGCACATTATAAAGGTTGATGGGCATAGTTTTATAACTCTGCAATGAAGCTCTACCAATTTACATTTGTACCAACAGGATACAATTTCATAACCTGGAAACTCACTGGGTACTATTGGACTTCTAACTGCTGCTTCTCTAGCATGTAAAAACATTTCTTTCTTTTTTAGAATTTTATTTTTATTTTCTTATTTTTTTCACTTTGGCTGCACTGGGTCTTCCTTGAGGTGTTGGGGCTCAGTAGTTGCAACGTTGATCTGAGGCATGCGGGATCACCGTTCCCTGGCCGGGAATTGTACCTGCATCTCCCGCATTGGAAGGCAGATTCTTAACCACTGGACCATCAGGGAAGTCCCAGAACATTTCTTAACTGTCGTGTTCATTTTTACTTTTATTTACCTTTTTTGGGGAGATCAAGCCATTCTATTGAGGGGCTCCTGGGGGAGTCGAAGGGATGAGAGGACAGTGAGCTCTAATGTCCTTCTCCCAGCCAGGATTTCCTCAGGTTAGCAGTCGCTGAAAAGCCATTTTCAGTTCTTTTAAATTATTGGTGAAGCTAAAAACTTCTTCCCGTTAACCATTTGTTTGTTTGTCTTGTTTTTCAGCCATATGCTGAGGTATATGGGCTCTTAGTTCCCTGACCTGGGATGGAATCCATGCCTTCTACAGTGGAAGGGAGGAGTCTTAACCACTGGACTGACTGCCAGAGAAGTCCCTGTGTATTATTTTTTATGAGCGGCTTATTTACGTTTTTCTCCTTCTTTTTCCCTTAGGGAGTGCTTTACTTCTAATATATGTGTTCACAATACTAACCCTTTATCAAGTGGTGGAAATTATTTTCCCTGATTTGTCATTTGGAGTTTGTTTTCATTTATGGAGACTTTTGGCCTTAGGAAAAGTATGTTAAATTTTCATGTGTCCTGTTTTATGTTTTTAATGTTTTCTAGTATCTTGTCAGACTTGAAGTCTAGCAGGCGAGTTTTTCAGAATGTCTTGTGTTGACTATTGTATATCAGTTTTTCCTGGAACACAGCGTACTCTTGGATGTTCTAGGGGAGGAGATCAAGGTAATAGACAAATTCTGCCCACAGATCCTGGGCCAGCCTCCCAGACACTGGTCTGGAGCAAATAAGACAGGCGGTCTAGCTCCTCCAGGCCTTCCTGAATGCCTCTTTGATCCTGGCCTCTGAAGCCTTTGAAATGGATCAAGGCACAACATTCACTTTTTAATCCAATGGCCACATTATATGCTACCTGAGATGTCACACCTTATTTCCTGCTCAGTCATATTTTCAAATTTAGTTTATTGGCTGACATCACCCAAATAACACCATGAATCATCTATTTTTAAAAACCGCCACATTTGGAATTTAACATAGTGATCCTTCTCCCTTATATTTTAAGAGAAATTGATGTTCTCCCAAAGAATCTCTCCAGTTTTACACCCAAAGAAGCACTAAAATCCCCAAATTCCCCCTTTCCCAGTTCTCCTTATTCAAGGCCTTAGCAGGACAGGGCTCATTCTCAGTCAAGCACCAGCTTATTGTCAGAATTCTTTCTTGGACAACTGCAGCTCTATCCATCTCTCACTAGACCCACTGTGGTCCTTCCAGCTCCTTCCAGAATGTTCCAACCCAATTCTGTACTTTTCCTGAGTTCTAGAAGAACACATGAAATTTTTTCAGCATAATCCCCTTGTCCACAAAACTTCCCCTTCGTATGCAATAGTGATTTTCCATAATCTAATAGCAATCTAAATCTATAGGCTGGGAGCCAACCATTGGCTGTAGCAGAATTTTCTGTGTTGGGATAAGAGAGTGGAGGCAATAAGGAAGGGCTTCCCTGTTTCAGATTTGTCATGAATCTTATCAGTCCATTCCAGATGTTCAGAGCACACCACCTGTGAAAATAAAACCCAACTGGGAAAAGAGCCACAGTATGGAGCGCTGACCCTGGGACTTCCCCGGTGGTCCAGCGGTTGAGACTCTGCTTCACTGCAGGGGCAGGGGTTCGCTCCCTGGTTGCGGAAACTAAGACCTCACATGCCCTGGGGTGCAGCCGAAAAAAAATTTAAAAAGTCAAGACACTAATCCACCCATAGCCTGAAAAGAAAACTTACCTCGCATGTAAACTTCTAGTTCCCAACCAGCAGCATCTGAATTACTTTTGTCTCCTTGCAAAAGAAAAAAAAATGGAAGGAAGCTTGTCATGGTTATTCCCAAGATTCACACTAGTGGACTTTTTCTTTTCTTCATCTACCATCCAACCTCTTCCATAGTGAAAGAAACTAGTTCACCTCCCACTACAGAAACCAAAGAGGCCAGTTCTTCCTGCCTTCTTCTCCTTGCCAGCAGCCAGACAAATGCTCCTGCCCTGGAATTTGAGTCTTGTGTATAGTTATGAAAAAATGATGGTCAGAATTCACTCACACACACAAAAATAGCATTGGCTCACAAGAGGGGCTACTTGGCAACATCTTGCCGTGGCACGGTCAGTAAACAATTCTTGATGATAAAACACAGCTGTGGTGACTCCTGCTTCTTCGGCCAGAGTCGCCACAGACAACTCAGTTGTCTTGGCCTCTGCTGGTTTTCTCAGCTTGATTCTCCAGAATTGCATTGATTCTGGGAGCCAATCAGATAGCCAAGACTATCTGAAGTGAGGAAGCCAAGAATTGAGGGACTTTGTTGGGAGTCCAGTAGCTAAGACTCTTCACTATCCAATGCACAGGGCACAGGTCAGGGAACTAAATCCTGCATGCCACAATGAAGACTTGGCACAGCCAAACAAGGAAAAAATAATTTAAAAAAGGAGGATGTTGAACCGTTAAAAATAGTGACAGGTTTACTACATCATCTTTTTGCTTCCTCTGTGTTAATCTCATGCACAAAACCTATGAATTTCCATTTCATCTTTGGGTCCTATATTCCTGGCACAATGACAAAGGGAGTCTTATGATAGGGCCTCCACTCTCCTTTAAGGATATGATTCCTTATATTCCTTCATAAAAGGCATATCTCTGGGACTTCCCTGGTGGTCTAGTGGCTAGGAATCCACCTGCCAATGCAGGGAACATGGGTTCGATTCCTGTACCGGGAAGATTTCCCCTGCCATGGAGCAGCTAAGCCCAAGCACCACAACTGCTGAGCCCATGAGTCACGACTCCTGAAGCCTGGAAGCCCTAGAGCCTGTGCTCCTCAACAAGAGAAGCCACCTCAATGAGAAGCCCTCAGTTCAGTCACTCAGTCGTGTCCGACTCTTTACTACCCCATGAACTGCAGCACACCAGGCCTCCTTGTCCATCACCAACTCCTGGAGTTTGCTCAAACCCGTGTCAATCGAGTCGATGATGCCATCCAGCCATCTCATCCTCTGTCATCTGTGGTTCCCTTCTCCTCCTGCCCTCAATCTTTCTCAGCATCAGGGTTTTTTCAAATGAGTCAGTTCTTTGAATCAGGTGGCCAAAGTACTGGAGTTTCAGCTTCAACATCAGTCCTTCTAATTAACACCCAGGACTGATCTCCTTTAGGATGGACTGGTTGGATCTCCTTGCAGTCCAAGGGGCTCTCAAGAGTCTTCTCCAACACCACAGTTTAAAAGCATCAGTTCTTTGGTGCTCAGCTTTCTTTATAGTCCAACTCTCACATCTATTCATGACTCCTGGAAAAACCATAGCTTTGACTAGATGGATCTTTGTCAGCAAAGAAATGTCTCTGCTTTTTAATATGCTGTCTAGGTTGGTCATAGCTTTTTTTCCAAGGAGCAAGCGTCTTTTAATTTGGTGACTGCAGCTGTGAAATTAAAAGACGCTTGTTCCTTGGAAGAACAGTGCTTAGCACTTAATAATTGTTCAGTTACAAGCCAGACACCAAAAGCTACATACTGCATGCTTGCATTTATATGTAACTAAAGGAAAGGTCTCCCTGGCAGCTCAGATGGTAAAGAATCTATCTGCAATGCCAGAGTCCTGGATTCAATGCCTGGGTTGGGAAGATCCCCTGGAGAAGGGAATCACAACCCACTCCAGTGTTCTTGCTAGAGAATCTCATGGTCAGAGGAGCCTGGCACCCCAGTCAGTGGGGTCACAAAGAGTCGGACACAACTGAGAGCTTACGTTTTAGGTAGGAAAGGCAAATGTTAAGATATAGTAACAGAAAATAGATCAGGGGGTTTCTGGAGCTGCAGATAGGGGGATTTGCTACACAGGAAGATAGGGAACCATTTTGGAGTAGCTGTGGTAATGGTTCCATGGGCATACGCATGTGTGCCTACTTAGTCAGTCAGACTCCTTCATGACCCCATAGACTAGCCCCAGGCTCCTCTGTCCATGGAATCCTCCAGGCAAGTAGATTTGGAGTGGGTAGCCATTCTCTTCTCTAGGGGATCTTCCCAACCCAGGGATCGAACCCAGGTTCTCCTGCATTGCAGGCAAATTCTTTACTGTATGACCTACCAGGGAAACCCTCCATGGGTGTATATATTTGTTTAAAAGCACAGAACTGTGTAGTTAAAATGGGTGTATTTTGGGACTTTTCTGGCAGTCCATTGTTTTAAGACTCCATGTCTCCAATGTAAGGGGCATGAGTTTGATCCTTGGTCAGAAAACTATGATCCAGATGTTGTGTGGCTAAAAAATAAAAATAAAATAAAATGGGTGCATTTCATAGTATATAAATAATACCTTAATGAAGCTGTTTTTCTTTTTAAATGCTAGCACTGAGCCACCTATACTTTTTTCTCTGAGTGAGTGAGTGAGTGAAGTTGCTCAGTCGTGTCCGACTCTTTTCAACCCCATGGACTGTAGCCTACCAAGCTCCTTAGTCCATGGGATTTTCCAGGCAAGAATACTGGAGTGGGTTGCCATCTCCTTCTCCAGGGGATCTTCCCAACCCAGGGATCGAACCCAGGTCTTCCGCATTGTAGGCAGATGCTTTACCGTCTGAGTCAGGCATTATTAAGTTTGAATTGTGTTCTCCTCCCCCCAAAAGATTTGTTGAAGTTCTTTTCAGGATGTAACCTTACTTGGAAACAAGGTCTTTGTGATTGTAATCAAATCAAGATAAGGTCATACAGGATTAGAGGAGCTCTAATTCATGGCTGTTATCATAGTAACAAGATAAGGAAATTTGAGCAGAGACACACACAGACAGGGAGAATATATGCAATAATGGAGGCCAAGATTGAGGTTGTGTGTCAAAAAACCCAGAAATGTCAAGGACTGCCAGCAGCCACCTGCTAGGAAGAGGCAGGGAAGAAGCTTCCTGGGGTCTTCAGGGAGATGATGGCCCTGTTCCTGCTTTGACTTTGGACTTCTTGCCTCCAGAACTTCTAGAGAACAAATTTCTCTTGTTTAAAGATATCCAGTTTGGGCTTCCCCAGTGGTTCAGTGGTTAAGGATCAGCCCACCGATGCAGGGAGCACAGGGCTGATCCCTGCTCCTGGAAGATCTCATATGAGACAGAACAACTAAGCCATGCACCGCAACTACTCAGCTCCTCGAGCCTAGAGTCTGTTCTTCTCAACAAGAGAAGCCACTGCAATGAGAAGCCTGAGCACCGCAAGGGAAAGTAGCCCTCGTTGGCCATGACTAGAGAAAGCCCTTGCACAGCGGTGAAGACCCAGCACAGCCAAAGAGAAATAGCTAATATAAATAATATATAAATAACTTCCAAAAAATAAAGATATCCAGTTTGTGGTAATTTGCTACAAGTATCCCTAGGAAACTATTACGAGAACATAGAATTATTTTCATAATTCTATCTCTTGCCTTGAGGGGCTCTTCTAAGAGGAAGCTGTGAGTCAATGAGCTTGAGGTCTGAAAACTTCCTCTCCACCTAGCACACACTCAGTCAGCCTGCTGTCAGCCCAGAATCCATCCCAGTATCACACGTGACCTTTTGTGGTGCTGTCATGTGTGGTGCTGACTGGCTCTTATTTCATGGGTCTCAATATTTGTGGTTTCCCTCCGCTTTGTATCCTAAGCCCAGCTTCACATACAGCCCAAGCGCAATACTTGTAACACATCGCATGTGTGATGGGCTATAACATTTCAGACGTTAATGTGTATTTCCTTACCCTCCCAGATCATCTTTTTTTCCCTTTTTTTTCCAAAAGAGACTTTTTAACAACCTACAATTAGCTGTAAATTTCCCACAGCTTTCAGGAAATGGGGGTGGAGGGTGGGGACATTACTGTGCAAGGTCAGGAACAAAAGCCAATACGTTTTTGTTTATTTGTTTTGTTTTTGACTGTGCAGTGTGGCATGCAGGATCCTAGTTCCCTGACCAGGGACTGAACCTGTGCCCGCTGCAGTGAAGGCGTGGAGCCCTAACCACTGGACCACCAGGGAAGTGCCAATACAGGTTTATTTATAAGCTCAAAAGCTATTCCTGTATTGTAAAGCAAAAAAATATTGAGAAAGTTGATGCAAAGTAGAGGAGCAGACAGGTGTGAGTTCTAAGTTGCTTCAGCCGTGTCCGACTCTTTGCAACCTGGCAGGTGGAGACTGAGAATTTGACAATCTCTCCTCACTCCCACCCCCATGCACAAGACTCTAAACTCCAAAGGGGAGAAGGACTGAGTAGCAACAAATCTAAACACACTGTATTTTAAACATGCATGGAGATGTAATTGAATTTGACTGTTTGCCTTGAATTAGCAAGGATGGAGACTTGAGATCAGAAATTGTGATTGAATAGTACCTCTATTTTATACACACCATACACTTGTAGGGGGCTTCCCAGGGGGCACTAGTGGTAAAGAATCCACCTGCCAATGCAGGAGATCTCTGGGTTGGGAAGATCCCCTAGAGGAGAAAATGGCAACACACTCTAGTATTTTTGCCAGGAGAATCCCTTGGACAGAAAAGCTTGGCAGGCTACAGTCCACGGGGTCGAAAAGAGTCAGACACGACTGAGTGTCCGAGCATGACATCTATAGGACCCTAAGACTGAGCATCTTTTTTTACTTAATTAAATTATTTCCCATGGGACCACAGTTTCCTGACTAGGGGTGGAACCCACACCCCCTGCATTGGGAGCACGGAGTCTTAACCCCTGGACCACCAGGAAGTCACCCAAGAGCACCTTTTTAACGGCTCACTGTCTCACTTACCTAACCCAAGTACCATGCCTGTTCTCTGTTTGTTATTACTTTTATTGATACCGTTCAATGATTTCCTAAACTTTGAGTTTTTTTCTGGGAGAAGATTCAGCTACTTGTGGAATTACTACTTGATCAGTCCTTTGCTAAATCTTTTGAGATCCCAAACATCTCTGGGGTCCCTGAAATAGTAGCATTTGATAGACTGCCTGTTTTCCAAACTATTGTATCTGAGTAAGAGTTTTTTTTCATATTTCCTTTTCACTGTAAGAGCACAGCCTTTCTTTCTCGGGGGAGGGAGTCGGGAGGGAGGAGGGAGGGGGGTTCTGGGGGGGAACACACCCATGGCGATATCATGTCACTGTATGGCAAAACCAATAAAATAAATAAATAAATAAATAAATAAATTTTAAAAAAAAAGAGCACAGCCTTTCTTTCTGATCCACCTCTCCTCCCTCACCTCCTGATAACCTCTAGTCTACCCTCTGCCGATTCTGTATAAAAACCACTGCTTGTCTCTTTGTTTAAAGTTTCCTGTAAGGGACTCTGCCCTCTGCCAGAGATCTTTCTTCCATCTCTCTCAACCTAATTCATAAAGCTGAGGATTTCAAATGCAGATTTTCTTCCTCTTTTTAAAAATTGTATTTATTTATTTTTGGCCATGCTGGGTCTTCATCGCTGCAGGGGCTCCTCTCTAGTTGCCACCCATGGGCTTCTCATTGCGGTGGCTTCTCTTGTTACGGAGCATGGGCTCTAGGGTGCTTGGACTTGAGTAGTTGTGCCACATGGGCTCAGTAGTTGCAGCTCCCGGGCTCTAGGGCACAGGCTTAGTAGCTGAGGCACACGGGCTTAGTTGCTCCTTGACATGTGGGATCTTCCTGGACCAGGGATTGAACCCTTGTCTCCTGCATGGCACATGGGTTTTTCACCACTGAGCCACCAGGGAAGCCCCTCTCCCACCTTTTTTCAAGAAGCTAAATACACAGTTCCCATGGATTCTTCCTATCCGTTGTGGATGAACCAATGCTATAGACTTTTAAAACCCACAAACTCAAGAGCTTTTCTAATGACCACTCAGGATTCCTAATCAGCAAAGAATTCCTTTGAATTTATAAACACAGAAAAAGGAACAGCTACATGCTCAGGGGAGGCAAGAAAAACGGAAAGGAATTTGATGAAGTAGCTCAGAAATCGTGGAACTAATAGTAGTCTTTTTCTGTTATTGCCATTTTGACCATTTTTAAGTGTACCACTCAGTGGCACTTAATTAGTGCCAAATCATGATATTGCCCAATTGTTACCACTATTTCCAAAACTTTTTCATCATCCCAGACAGAAATTCTGCACTCATTGAGCAATTGTTCCCCATTCTCCCAGCCCCTGGTAAACTCTACTCTACTTCCTGTTTTCTACAAATTTGATTAGTCTAGGTACCTCACATAGGTGGAATCATACAATATGTTTTCTTTTGTGGCTGGCTTATTTCACACAGCTTTCAAGGTTCATCCATGTTGTAGTATATATCAGAACTTCATTCCTTTCTAGCTGAATAATATCCCACAGTTTACATATACCACATTTGTTTATCCATTCATCTTTGGATGCACAATTAGGCTTCTACAGTTTTTTGGCATTATGAGTAATGCTGTGGTGAACATGGACGTACAAATATCTAAGTCCCTGTTTTTAGTTCTTGTGGTAAATACCCAGGACTTGTTGATCATATGCTGACCATATGTTTAATTTTTCTGAGAAACCACCATAACGTTCTCCATAAATTCATTTTTAAGTAACATTTCTTTCTTTTTTAACTGATTCCTTGTGTGATTTAGAAAGTATTTCTCAAATGTGAGTGTATCAGAACACTTAGAATGGATAAAATAATCTTGCCCTTCTCCATTTCTGCAAAATTAGGGGTTTTGCTAGAGATTGCTTTGAATCTGTAGATCCCTTTGAGTAGTACCAACATCTTAAACAATATTAAGTCTTTCAATCCATTACACAGGATATCTGTCCTCTGAGTTAGGTCTTTAATGTCATCCAGCTTTGTATATAGTTCTCAGTTTACCAAGCTTTGCACGTCTTCAGTTAAATCTATCCTGAAGTATTTTATTCTTGTTGAGGAGCTATTGTTCTGTGGACTTTTAAGGTTTATTTTCTTGGCAACCTTCAAATATGCAAAACAGTATTGATGATAGGGACAAAGTGGGTGATTAACTGACTAATCCCAGGGCTTGTCTGGGGGTCCAGTGGCTAAGAACACATCTGCCAATGCAGGGGACATGGATTCCATCCCTGGTCTGAGCATCACGTACCTTAGGGCAATTAAGCCCATGCAGCACAACTGCTAAAGCCCACATGCTCCGGAGCCCCTGCTCTGCAGCAAGAGCAGCCACTGCAATGAGAAGCACATCACAACCAGAGAGAGTCTTCCTGCTTGCTGCAACTAGAGAAAGCCCACGCACAGCAACGAAGACCTAGTGCAGCCAAAAACAAGTAAGTAAAAAAAAGGGGGGGAGTGTTTGAAAAAATACTTACTCCTACTAGGGGACTGTAAGTAGAAAAAAATATGGGAGACCTCTGTGGAGTAATGATAACTCAAGAGAGCAGGTTTGCTTAACCACAAAACCAACCATGCAACAGAAGCACGAGATGTGCCCCAAACAATAAAACAATGGTGGCATGAGACCCATGTCCTGCCCAGTGAGCTCAGTAAGTTAATAATCCCTAGGACGTGCTCTCTGCACCCATTAAAAAAAATGATAATTTGTGAACTTAGTTTGACCACACAGGGACAAGAAAACTCCCCTGCCCAACCTGGAGAAGGAGCTGATGATGGAAGCATGGTGTCTACTTGAGAAAGACAAAGAAGATCTTCTCTCCCTCCCCACTATTCCTTTGATTATAAAATGGTAGCCCAGTAAGTTCTTGGAGCATGGCATCCCCTCACCCTCCTGCTTATAAACCTCACAAATGTCCTATTCTAATAAGTGACTTTTATAGTTATCATTTTGCCTCTTGCTGAATTTTTTCTGCACTGAGACACAAAGGACTATGCTACCAGAGCTCTCTGGAGCCCCCAGAATAACACCAAATGGTTTCACAAATTCTTAACTATAGTCACCATGTGGTGTGTCACAGCCCCATGACTTCTTTGGAATTGTTTTTTTCATTTCCTTTTCATAGTTTTTATAATTGGTATACAGAAATACAACTGATTTTTGTGTGTTTATTTTGTATCCTGAAATTTTACTCAAATTACTTATTAGCTTTAACAGTTTATTTATATATATATATATTTTTAGCACGTTCTACATATAAGATCATATCATCTGCAAATAGACATCATTTTATTTTTTCTTTTCCAATTTGGATACCTTTTATTTTGTTTTCTTGCCTATTTGCTCTCCCTATATTGGAAAGAAGTGACATTAGAACAGTCCAGTCACCTCACAGAACTTCTCTTTAGGATAAGGCATCTCTATTCTAAACTATTTTTATGTGTCTCCATTCAAGATTGCAAATCCTGGGAGACAGAATTGGTACATGCTCATGACTTGTGGGCCAATGGCCTCATCGTTGCAGGTGAGGTGTTGTAAGATTAGCCTTCTTGGCCCATAGACCTTCTCTCTGCCTAGAGAGTAAGTCTGACACCAGAAGAAAGCAATGGAAGAGATGCCAAGAGGATAAAATCAATAAGTACTTTGGTACTTTAGGGTCCCACAAACAAACCACCAATCTGGTCTGCAAAGGTTAATCTCTAGATGTCTGCTTTCTTATCGGTTTGCTGGAGGTAAGTAAAAAGTCCGATGTTGATACTTTCCTGTCCATTCAAAGTGGAAGAGGATTTCTGTGAGGCAATAAGCAAATTGTCTGTTTTGGTTCAAAGCATTAAATGTAATGTCCAAGAGAGAAGGGGGAGCTTCTCTTGTAACGTCCAAGAGAGAAGGAACCATACAAAGCCTGTCTATGATCCTAAGAAAAATCAGGGTCAGCATATACTTCCTGTACTGAGACCTGGAAGTGTCATACCCAGATGACACTTGAGCTTCTGTAGCTCACCATGGACTGGCAACAGAAATCTCTCTTACATCCTGACCTTAAGTAATATCTTTCTTGTCAACTTACAAGTATCCTCAAAGGACCTGGTTTCCTAGAAGTGCCACACTCTCTTTGAAACTAAAAGTCTTCTTCGTAACTTTGGATCATTCCCCATTTAGGCAAGACTGAATCTTGCAACATAATTTTATATATATATATATATTCTATTTTGCAAATGCCACCTGGTGGACAGAACTAGTATAACAGTTCAGTTCAGTCGCTTAGTTGTGTCCAACTCTTTGCGACCCTGTGGACTGCAGCACGCCAGGCCTCCCTGTTCATCGCTAACTCCCAGAGTTTACTCAAACTCATGTCCATTGAGCCAGTGATGCCATCCAACCATCTCATCCTCTGTTGTCCCCTTCTCCTCCCGCCTTCAATCTTTCCCAGCATCAGAGTCTTTTCCAATGAGTCAGCTCTTCACATCAGGTGGCCAAAGTATTGCAGTTTCAGCTTCAGCATCAGTCCTTCCAATGAATATTCAGGACTGACTTCCTTTAGGATGGACTGGTTGGATTTCCTTGCAGTCCAAGAGACTCTCAAGAGTCTTCTCCAACACCACAGTTCAAAAGCATCAATTCTTCGTCGCTCAGCTTTCTTTATAGTCCAACTCTCACATCCATACATGACTACTGGAAAAAGCAAAGCCTTGACTAGATGGATCTTTTTTTGGCAAATTAATGTCTCTGACCAAAATGTCACTTGGGGATAATAGAAAGGACCTGGGGATGAACAAACTCTCCACTTGGGTCAACTCACAACACAAATCAGCCCTAAAGGGCTTCAGATAACTCCACCATCTTTTCTTTTTGTGTCATCTGCGCCCATCCAAGTTAATTATGACACAATTATTAAAAGGAAAGTATTTGTTTTTGCAATTCATGTTGTCTAAGTTCTTGCTTATTGTGATAAGCAAGATATTTGGGAGGAAATACATGGAGTAAAGGTTCAGGTGCTGAGCATTGTTGTTGTTGTTTAGTCACTAAGTCATATCGGACTCTTTCAAGACCCCAAGGACTGTAGATCACTAGGCTCCTCTGCCCATGGGATTTTCCAGGCATGAATACTGGAGTGGGATGCCATTTCCTTCTCCAGAGGATCCTCCTGACCCAGGATGGAACCCGCATCTCCCGCATCACAGGCAGATTCTTTTACCACTGAGCCAACTGAGAAGCCCCAGGCAATGATGGGAAGTTAGTACTGGCTAAGTTCACTCTCCAACAGCATAGAACACTCATACCCAACAGGAGAATCAGTAAGCCAAAAATCCCATGTATCATGTGAGAATTCAATAGGTGACTTATTATTTACAAAATAATATAAGTCATGACTTTTTCTCCCCATCCATAATAGTAGTAACTAAAACCTCTGAAAACTTTTTAAACAAAGGTAAGAAGCATTCTATGACCTCTGACACAGATCACTTCCAGACAAGATCCTTCAAATCTTCTCTTGAGAAATACTGCGGTAACACTGAAATCCGGTTTCTGGGCTTAGGCGGAAAAATTATCTGAAACTTACGCAAGTACTTGAAACTCCAAATTATATATGATTTGACCTTTACTGATCCATGACAGGACTTCTCCAGTGGCACAGCCGTAAAGAATCCACCTGCAATGCAGGAGATGCAGGACACTAGGGTTCAGTCCCTGGACTGGAAGATCCCCTGGAGAAGGGCATGGCAACACACTCCAGTATTCTTGCCTGGAGAATCCTATGGACAGAGGAGCCTGGTGGGATACAGTCCATGGAGCCGCAAAGAGTCGGACACGACTGGAGGGACTGAGCACACACGCACAAGCCATTACAGCCCTTTTCTGTTTCTTTACACTGTTGCTCTATCCTAGATTTAGGGAAATTGTACATTTTCTCCCTCTCTGCCAGCCAGAAATTGCACATTTGAATTTCAGCTAGAGGAAGTGACACAAATAAACACCCATCTCAAGTTGTGTCACCTATAATGGTTTCTTCATTTTAAAGAAATTTTTCAAAAATTTATAAAAATATTTCAAAAATTTGGCCACACCACATGGCATGCAGGATCGCAAGTTTCCTGACCGGGGATCAAACCGCACTCCTGCAGTGGAAGCACAAGTCTTAACCACTGGACTGCTGGGAAAGTCCCAATAATGGTTTCTGATGAAAATTTTTTTAAAAATTAGACGAGGGAACTGTATTTATGCATACACACACATATTATTGCATAATTCTCAAATTACTGACTACAACATTAAACTAAAACTGTAACCAAAAAAATAAAAATAGAGAAGGAGATTTGCCTGGTGGTCCGGTGGTTAAGAATCCAGCTGCCAATGTAGGGGACATGGGTTTGATCCCTGAACCAGGAAGATCCCGCATGCCAGGAGGCAACCGAGTCCATGCAATACAACTACTGAAGTCCGAGAGCACAGGGCCCTTGTTCCACAACAAGAGAAGCCCGGCAAGGAGAAACCAGAGCACTGGAAGTAGAGAGTAGCCCCGACCAGCCACAGCTGGAGAAAATGAAGTAGCAACAGAGACCCAGCTCAGCCAAAAATTGAAAAGAAATCAGAGGAGGGGACCGGGCAGACCCTCTTGTTCTTACAGTGAGTCCCGTGGACCGGTCTCTGCTTTCAGAAGCAGCTGTAATGGTTAGCTCCGTGTGAGCTCAGATGTATCTGACCCTACCTGACGAGATGGCCCATGACTATCTACATATTCTGCCCCAGGACATTTCCCCATGCCCCAGGAATCTGCTAGACCCACGCACAAAGTGTAGTCTGGAGCAGATTCATCCAAAGGGGAGATGGGTGTGGATGCTGATCCAGCCTTCCATCCTTCAGATGGACCATTCTGGGAGGCATTCTGTAGTTTCTCGGGAGTAGCTTCTCTGGCTCCCTGGAGCCCCTGATGCCCACAGCAACAATCTAAATAGTGACCCTTATGTGGCCTCTTCCTTCTCTGTTTCATTCTCCTCAGTCCCTCCTGTGATCATCTTCCAAATAAACTACCTTCACTCAATTCTTTGTCTCAGGCTCTGCTTTCAGGTGAACTCAGGAGTCATTGTTGGTATTCTCGGTACAGGGACTTAGATATCTTAGCACCTGGTTCCTCCAAGGAGCTATGGCTGGGGATGGTTGTGAGTAGGGGAGAAGACCCCAGAGAATAGGGATACATAAAGGAGAGGACTTCCTTGGTGCTCCACTGGCCGAGACTCCATGTGCCCAACGCAGGGGTCTCCAGTTCGATCCCTGGTCAGAAAACTAGATCCCACACGCTGCAACTAAGAATTCGCAAGCCACAATGAAGACTCAGCACAGTCAAATAAATAAATAACTATTAAAGGAAAAAAGGATGAAGGGCGAGAGAAAAAAATCCAGAACTGGGCAAGGCAGAAGAGGAAAGGCTTTGGCGGGATGGGGAAGAGGGTGAATGGAGATCCTGGACCATCTAAAGGGAGCATCAACCTTCACTCCAGGGAAGAGCCCAAGACTGTGCTGAGGCTATGGTGACATATGGTCTGCCTCCCAGTTGTCCTCCTAATTCTTATTCTGATAGCTCTAATGATTTTGAGTCCCTGACAGAGGCAAGAGCATGCAGTCATGGCTATTGCCTCCACTCCAGAGATGATACATGGCAAACACGAAAATTCTGAGGAGAGAAGGGGATGCATGGTCCAGGCCTTATGCCCAAGGATCCCTAGTTCATCCCTACTCTTTCTTTGCCCCTTGTTTCCCTGCTTTTCTTGATACTCTCAGCTGCCCATTCAGCTTTCCCAGTAACTCAGCAGTAAAGAATTCACCTGCAATGCAGGAGATGCAGGAGACATGGGTTCAATCCCTGGGTCAGGAAGATCCCCTGAAGGAGAACATGTCAATCCACTCCAATATTCTTGCCTGGAGAATCCCACAGACAGAGGAGCCTGGTGGGCTACAGTCCAGGGGGTCGCAAAGAGTCAGACATGACTGAAGGGACTGAGCACCAGCTGGCCATGGGGTAGACCTTCATGGTAAACGAGAGGAAGGCAAAGGCCACTGCGCCTCTTCACTTTCCCCATGTGTATTTGATTCTCAGGCTTGGGAGTGGGGGCCCATTCTCAGTGCCGGGGTCACTTTTGAATCTTCACAGGATCACACGACTGTGTCACTTCCCCTTTCACCCTCTGGACTTCCCTCTGACAGACAGTAAAGAATCCACCCGCACGCAGTGCAGGAGATCTGGGTTTGGAAGATCCTCTGGAGAAGGGAATGGCTACCCACTCCAGTATTCTTGCCAGGAAAATCCCACGGACAGAGGAGCCTGAAGGGCTACTGTCCATGGGATTGCAAAGAGTTAGACAGGACTGAGCCTCACTTTCATCCTCTAATTTCTCCAGAGGAATAACTCCCCTCTTCTCACTCTTGTTGAGAATGAAGTTCTAGATCTTGTTATTCATTCCCTAACCTTATGAAGAAAAATCAAAGTTCATTGGGTAAACTTTCCTTGCTGTCCAGGGATTAAGCTCCTATTGCAGGGGGCCAGGTTCAACCCTTGCTCAGGGAACTAGATCCCACTTGCTGCAACTAAGAGTTTGCATGCTGCAAAAAAAAAAAAAAAAGATTCTGTGGGCTACAACTAAGACCCAGTGCAGTCAAATACGATTTTGTAAAAAGTTACTTACGGGGGGGGGGGGGGGGGGGGG